>VYYI01000386.1:0-32920 GCA_021029175.1 Bilobella aurantiaca | reverse complement strand
TTAAAAATTCTGTTCTAAAATTGTTTTGAATTTACTTCACAGTCACTTTGTCCTGATACTTTCAGCCTCAGGTTCGAATGCAACAAGAATTTGTTTCACTGCAAGTGTGGCACTTTCTTCAAGAATTTTTTTAAATATTTGTTTGAAAATGAAAAGTTGGTAATGGTTTTAGGGAGTAGTTACCTTTGGAGTTGGAAGTGTCCCAATTTAAACTGTTTCGAAAGTTACAAAAGGCGAGGAGAGCTGAAGAACCACGTTAGGTCTGCTTTGTTCTAAAATTGTGCCTGTTCTAAAATATTTAGAACATCGATGATGATTGACTCCTTTTGTTTTAGTTTTGAGTGCAACAAGGAGCCAGCGTTTCGCTGCAAATGTGGAAGCTGTTTCGCTCGGAGCTGGACTCTCAAGCGGCACTCGCTCAAATGCGCCGCGTGTTCATCCAAAAATTGAAATTTTATAGAATTTTTAAAATAGTTTGAAAATCTTTGCCTTTCGTTCGCTGTAGGTTTCTGTCGGATATATTGTTCATAAAATGGAAAATTTCTATTATTGGACCCTAAAGGAACCTCCAAGGGCTCCATGACCCTTATATTTATTCCATGAAAACCAATAGACATTTTTCGATTATCTCACCATTAAAAATTGTGGATGGACGAAGGAGATTTATTTTTTGGAAGAAAAATTGTCCCCAGTAGCCATATATTTTTTCTTAAGGTCGCCATTGCTTTTTCAAAAGTTTCTTAAAATCTGTGCTTTTTCAAAAGTTTCTTAAAATCTGTTTTTTGAAAATAAGGGATTTCGAATTTGAAACGATTTTAGGGAGTGGCCGTTGGCAGTGTCCCAATTCCAACTGTTCCAAAAGTTACAAAACAAGAGGAGGGCTAACTCAACACGTTCGGTCAGCTTAGCTTGTTTGTTCTAAACTTTAGTTTTGTTCTAAAATGTGTAGAACGTACCTTCTGTTTTCAGCGTTGAGTGTAACAAGGAGCCAATGTTTCGCTGCAAATGTGGAAGCCGTTTTGCTAGGAAGTGGAGTCTAAAGCGGCACACGCGCCAATGTGAAGCGTGTTGAATAAAAAATTCAATTTTTTTTTAAATATGAAAACGAAATTTGAAATTCGGAAATTTGTTTCTTTTGTTCTATTCATTTTTCTTGAATAAACAGTCCAATAGAAATAGTATCATATTTCTAAACTAAAATTTCTTTCAACTCCCGTCCCAACAAATCTCGAACTCAAAACAATTTTTTTTTGTAAACTTTCAAATGTGGTTTTTGCAGTTTGTTTAAAAAAAAGTTGAAAAAGAACGCCGTTTCTCTATTTTTAGCGGAGGAAGGGATAAGTGTTGGAAGTGGGTTTACTGACATTGGCAACAGTGTATACGTTTCGACACAAGTACTGTCGAGCTTCCAGGCCGTTTCGAACACGGTCACGGGCTACGCTCGCCTCGTGTTCAAACACGTTTTTCAAAAACATGAAATTCTGGGAAGTTCTTTGACCGGAACAGGGCGTGCTGACACAACATCTGTCAATGTCGACCCTCAGAGGAGAGATGCTGTCATCGGTAAAGATCAACGTTGTCGGTTTCCATGACAACCCAACTTTATACTTTTTTTTTTAATTTTAGGACACGCTCTTTCCACCTTTCGCATTTACCCTGAAAACGTCATCTACTCCAAAACGCTTAAAAAGGTTGAATCCGCCCTTGGCCAGGTCATCCGTGAAGTCAACGTTCAAAATTCTAAATCTTTGCCCTGTTCTAAATTTGAAAATTATTTACGGTTTTGAATTTTATAATTTTTGAATTTGAATTTGATTTGAATTTCTAAACGAGTAAAAAAAAGAGTTTGTTTCAATCTTGTTTTAGGGTGGAGTATCTTAACTTTTTTTGTTCCTCCATTTTTAAATGTTCTAATAAAACACTTTTCGTTTGTTTAAAAAAAAGTTGGTTTGGAAAGTTAGAAATAGTTAGTTGAATTAGGCTTTTGCACAAATGGCTTCGTTTTGGATTTGGTAAATGGAGCAGGATTTTAAAGTACAATTTAGGAAATGCTTTGATTTTTTGTTTGGTTCTGTTTGAATTTTTTAGAAATTTATTTAAATGGGAAGTTGAGGGTGCTAACGGGCTTTACGAACATTGGAAATAAGGTCTACGTGGCCAGTCATATTCTGACTGGGTTCAGGGCCATGTCGAGCGCAGTGACAGTCTATGCACGCAACGTGTTCAAACACGTTTTTAAAAAACACGAAGTCCTCGGAAAGTCCCTCATGGGAACCAAGCGCCACGAATCAAAGTTTCACGTCCTCCCGGCCGTTGACCAGCAGAAGCGCGACGCTGTTATTGGTAATTCGAAACTGACCCATCAGGAAGAGCTTCAATTCAAATTCGTTTTTTGTTTTGAATTTAGGACACGCTCTGTATTCATTTCAAATTTTCCCGGAAAATCTTAACTATGCAACTGCCGTCGGTCAGATCAAAGCCACACTTGCCAAAGTGGTCCGTGAGGCCAACATCAGCTACAATTTAGAAAATTGGTAGATTTTGAATTTCAAAAAGTAATAAATATTTGAAAGGTGCTGATTGAATTTAAAACAAATTTGGATTCTTATTTCAAATAAAGTAATTTTTAGAAGAGGAAAGGTTCACTGTCAAAGGTTAGGGTCATGCCTCTCAAAGTTGTTTTAATTTCGGCACTGTAGGTGAAATGGTTATTGAATTGATGTAATTTTTGTTTTGATAAACGAGGAGTCAAGTTTTGGTTTTCGAATGTCAACTGTGATCGTATCTACGTATCAAAACGTAGCTTGACCAGGCACTTGCGGTAGGGTTAAAATTTGAAAATTTAAACAATTTTTTTTTTTAATTATTTCAAAATTTTAAAATCAGTTATCTCAAATTGTCAAATTCCTTAACGTATTTCAGGTATGAATGTAATAAGAACCCTCGTTTTCGCTGTCACTGTGGCCACGCCTCTTTCCAATTGGGCAACCATCAGCGACACTTGAAGACACACCAATAGAAAAATTTAATACTAAAAATACTGTTCAAAATTTTGTTTTTCGACAATTTCTAAATTTCGAATTGTGTAAAAATTGGAGAAGCGTACTGTTTGCTTGTGTTGGTGTCCCGACATTTTTTTTGTGCAAGTTGTTGTGAACCTCTTAAGAATGTGCAACAATATGTTGTTTCGAATGACAAATACTCGTTTGCATAGTTGGGCGATTCGTTTGTTCAAGACTAAATTGTCGACGCTCATACGCTTCAAAAGGGGCACTTATTCGACACTTACGGTATGTTTGCAAAACTCGAAAGAAAATTCGCACGGTACATTTTGGAATTTGAGGGTGAAGTAACTATTTTTCAGATACGAGTGCAACATGGAGCCGAAGTTTGCTTGTTCCGTTTGTGGGCATAAGACCAAGCAGAAGTATGATTTGGTTAAGCACGCACGTCATTGCAAGGGGTTACCTCAAGAAGGCTCCTTTCGTCGTCCAAGCCTCAAATGAGTAGTTATGCAAATTAGATGCAGCTTAGATGCCGCCGTCTATTTTCAAATTGATGTTTTGCTAAGGGTTTGGAATTAGGTTACTTTTGAGGTTATGAATTTAGGTTACGGAAAAATGTTAAGTTTGGGTTACCGTAAGGCTCTTGCTTTTGATACAGCCTACTTATTGGGTGATTTTTGTGGTGACCTTCTTAAATGTCGTTAATTTTTGGCAAAGGGGTTACTAATTAAGTAGTATTAGTATTAATTATTAATTAATTATGATTTAAGGTCACAAATTACTTTATTAGCCAAATAATTAAGTTAACATCGGTTTCATGTTCACAGGATATCGTTGGTCATGTCCAAACTTGAACTGCGTTAAAACATACGCAACCAAAGGGGCCCTCACAAGTCACCTTAGGTACCCCTTACTGCAATAAATCATATGACCTTTGACCTTTAAAAGAGTTGTTTGTTACCTTTTCAGAGCTGACTGCAACAAAGAGCCTAGATTTATTTGCACTTGTGAATACAGAAGCAAACGAAAAGAAAACCTTGCTCGTCACAAGAAATCTTGCAGAATTTCTGGAATTTTTTTAAACTAACTTTTTTGTTTTCCTTTCTAATTAAAATTTTAATAGTTATTATTGAAATTTTTTGAATTTAAATAAAAGTTTCAAGAATGAGGATTTTTTTCGAGGTTGGTAGATTTTAGATGAAAATGAGTGCCGCAAAGTGCTATTCCAATTTAAAACAAAACGACTTTTTATTTGAAATTTGGACATTTAGCAATCAGAAAGTGCTAATTGCTTTATATAAAGCATGTGTACTCAAGGTGCAGAAATTCAAAACATCACTCAATTTTTTGATGAAACGCGTTTTTTTTTAAACAAAACTGTTTTTGCTCATTTAACATGTTCTAAGGTGGCCATTGGTATTATGATGCAGTTTTAAAAAAAAAAGATGAAAATATTTCTTGAGATGTTTGAACGATTTTAGGGAGTTGCAGTCCTCGTTATCATTGTCCCACTCTCCACTGTTCGAAAATTTACAAATCGCAAACAGGGCTTCGTAACCACGTTCGGTCAGCTTGTTCTAAAATTTCGTCTGCTCTAAATATTTAGAATATAACTCAACGATTCCTTCTATTTCAGTTTTGAATGCAATCAGGAACCACAATTTCACTGCAAATGTGGAGCTTCCTTCTACCACAATGGAAGCTTGAAGCGTCACATGCTCAGTTCTGCTTGTTCTGCGAGGAAATTCAAATAATTTAGAACAAGATTTAGAAAATTAAAAAATCTTCTTCAAAATTGCTTAGCATTGTTTTCTGTAGATTTCCTTTGGTCATTTCTAGGCAAGAACTAACTTGAGCGTACCCCGGATTTCCATTGAAAAATTATTCTAAACATTAATTAAATTGAAGGGTTGTTTTAATTGTTTAAAATTGGAGGCATTTTTTGACAGAAAAAGTTTATAGCCATTTTGTAATATTTTTCTTACGGTCGCCATTGCTGTCTCAAAAAAATTTCAAAGTCTGTTCTTGAAAATAAAGTATTTTGAATTTGAAACTATTTTAGGAAATGAGCGTTGGGAGTGTCCCAATTCCAACTGTTCCAAAAGTTTCAAAACGCGAGGAGGGATGAGTAACCACGTTCGGTCAGCTTTTTCTAAAAAAAAAAATTATCTGTTCTAAATTTTTAGAACATTCGGAACCTCATCGATTCCTTTTGTTTTAGTTTTGAGTGCAACAAGGAGCCAGCGTATCGTTGCATTTGTGGACGCCGTTTCGCTCGCAAGTATAGTCTGCAGCGACACTCGCTCAACTGTGCTGAGCGCTTAATCAAGAAAAAAAAAAATCTAAAAGATTCTAAAAAAAAAAACATGTTTTGAGGAAGCTTTTCCAGAATTTCTTTGTAACAGTTTTGTTTGGATTAAATAAATACAAATAAAATTTGTTCTAAAGAATCTTCGAATTCGAAGAAACCTAACCGAAGAGTTTGACAGTTTGTTTTGAAAATTTTGAAAATGCTCAAAATATGTGCCTTACATATATTAGAAAGTTTTGTTTGAACATGAAGTGAACCTCTCAAGAATGTTCAGCACATTTAATACTATTTAAAAAAAATGGATACGTTTGTTGTAGTTGGACGACTTTTTTGTCCGGGACAAAATTGTGGGCGTTTGTACTCTTCAAAAGGGACGCTTATTCGACACTTACGGTATGTGCTCAATCGAAACAAAATTGGCACGGTGCATTTGTGAGGGTGAAGTAACTATTTTCCTTCAGATACGAGTGCAACAGGGAGCCGCAGTTTACGTGTAGTCTTTGTGGACACAAGGCAAAACGGAATTATGACATGGTTAAACACGAACGTTATTGCAAGGGTTCACTCACCGGCCAGGCTCGAGCGGCTGCAAAGCGACGTCAAAGTCTTGAATGAGCAATATGTTAATTAGGTTATTCAGTAGCCTATAGTAAAGTAACCGTTGGTTACTTGTGGAATTTGGCCTGTTTTGAAATCTGTTATGAATGGTTTTCAATTAAGGTTTACTTTTGTAGTTACTCGATTAAATAGGTTACTAAATATTGGTAGGTCAATTTTGGGTTACAGTTAGCTTCCTGGTTATTGGTTCACTTATTGGATGAATTTTTTATGTGGTGAGCTTCTAAATTTTACGTACATTTTTAGGAAAATGGCTACCATTTAATAAGATTGCTTAATTAATTAGTGAAATAATTAGTTAATATCGGTTTCGTGTTCACAGGAAATTACTGGCCGTGTCCAAACGTAAACTGTAGGAAAGCATACACAACTAAACTGGCTCTCACAAGACACCTTAGGTGACCATTACTGCAATATATTACTTGACCTTTGACCTTTACTAGTTTGTTACCTTTTCAGTGCTGACTGTAACAAGGAGCCTAAATTTACTTGCGGTTGTGGTTACAGAAGCAAACGAAAAGAAAACCTTGTTCGTCACCAGAAATCTTGTAGAATTGCGGAAAACTATTAAGCTAACAGTTTTTTTTTAATTTATTTTGTAACTAAGAATTATGAAACTTGTTAAATCTCCTCAGGAGAAAAGTCGCCGAGCAAATCCTACGTTTTTCTTTGTATTAGTACGTTTACGGTATTTCCCTAATAGTAGGTAGTCTTTTTTTGTCCGAATTATAACTGCGGGTAATGTTTTCGCACAGCTGTTGTTTCTCGGGAAGGTTTGTCGAGCGAATTGCGCTGTAAATTTTTGTTGTACACGCTTGTTAAAATTTACAGGCGATGTTTTGTCAATTTGTAAAATAACGTATTAGAGTTGATTAAAAGATCGGAAATACTCGCGGTGGTAACCTTGTATGGATTTGAAAACTTTAGAAAATTAAGTTGTTCTAAAATTTGCGCTTTACGTCTTTTTTGGAAGTGTTTCCTTACTGAAAATTGTACTAACGATACAAATTGAAGTAAAATATTCGACATTAAATAAAAAATGTTTTGGTGCTTTGGAATTTAAAAACAAATTGAACAAGAAGTTTAGAATTCTTAAATTTCTTAAGAAGACTGGACCTCGGAAGCGTCGTCGCCGAGCCAATTTAGGTACTTTACGGTAATTTTAAAATAGTAGCTTACTTTTCTTGTCCGACTTCAAACTGCAGGAGGACTATGCACTTCGAAGTTTGTCACGACACTTGAAGTGCGTGTAAATGCAGACTTCACGCAATTACCTAATTGGAGGGCTCTACTAGAACTAGAACTGCCTTTCAGTAGGTTTAAGTTTTTAGTTTTCAACCTACTCAGATTTTCGTGAAACGCTAAATGTCGTGTCCTCGTGTCTATTTTCGAATAATCTTTTGTGAAGGGTTTTCAATTAAGGTTACTTTTGAGGTTACCCAATTAAATAGGTTACCAAATATTGGTAGGTCAATTTTGGGTTTTAGCTTCCCGTTTTCAACATGGTTAACTTGTTGGATGATTTTGTTTGTGGTGAGCTTCTAAATTTCGCAAAATTCTTATGAAAATGGTTACAAATAAAAAGATTTTTTTTAAATGACTAATTGATTAGTGAAGTAATTAGTTAGCATCGGTTTCATGTTCGCAGGAAATTATTGGCCGTGTCCTAACGTAAACTGTGGAAAAGCATACAGATCCAAACGGACTCTCACAAAACACATTAGGTAACATATGTTGCGATAATCTTCTGATTGACCTTTGACCTTTTGGTCTTTACAAGAGTTGTTTGTTACCTTTTCAGTGCTGACTGCAACAAGGAGCCCAAGTTTACTTGCGGTTGTGGTTTCAGAAGCAAACGAAAAGAAAACCTTGCTCGTCACCACAAGAAATCTTGTAGAATTTCTGAAAACATATTAAGCTAAGTTTTCTAAAGGTCTTAAGTTCATTTTTTAATTAAATGTTAAAATTTACAGGCAATATTTTGTCATTTTGTAAATTGACGTATTCGAGTTGATTTAAAAACTTTAGGAAATTCACTTGTTCTAATTGAGATGCGCTTTGTTCTACATTTTTGGGAGTGATTCCTTTCTGAAAAATTGCACTAACGGATACAAATGGAACACTATTCTGAATTGTTACTATGAGATAGTTATCGATCTATGTTACTGAACCTCTGATTGGTCGCCGAGCCATTGTACGGTACTTTATGGTAATTTTGAAATATGGAGCCTACTTCACATGTCCGACTGCAGACTGCAAGAGGACATATTTACAATACCGAAGTTTGTCACGACACTTGAAGTGCGTAAATGTAAACTTTACGCATTTACTTTAAGTCTAAATGAACGATTTCGTAATGCGTAAACATTCGTTTCTTAGGTATGAATGTAAACAAAGGAAACAGTTTCGGTGTCATCGGGGTCACAAGTTTTCGCGCAACAGTAGTTTAAAGAGACATTTGATGATGTCGCCAGATTGTTTGTAGTCGTTTTTGTCGTCGACAAATTGTTTTTGTTTTCATAAAAGGAGCAGCGTCTGCTTGTTTACAATATACACTTGATACAATAAAATATATTTCACTGTGTTCTGAAAAGATCAGAAATTTTCTTGTTTGGTAAATTACATTGTAAGTTTGTACACCTTGTACTATAGATCTGTAAATAAAAAGAAAATTAATTTGGTCTTCTTTTTCTAAAGTTTCGGTAGTGTTCCCTTGTCCGAACAAAAATTGTACAAAGCGGTACAAACAGAAGTCGACTCTCGGTCGCCACCTTCGGTAATTATAAAAAATTGAATTTAGCATACTGAATTTGGTTTTTAAAAAATGCGTTTGTTTTAAAACCAAACTTTAGATATGAATGCGGAATGTTGCCTAAGTTTTGGTGTCCATTGTGTGGCCTGCGCTCATTTCGGAAAAGTAATTTGAAGAAACACATCGAATGCTGCAAGCGGAACTTTTGATTTGAGATTTTCGAAATGTTTAAAAAAAAATCAAAAAATCAAATTTGTTCTGAAAGTCTGCTCCTCTTCTCTGAAACCTTGTTAATTTTTTTCTTATGGTCGACATTGCCTTTTGAAAAGTTTTTGAAAATCTGTTTTTTTTTAAATGTTGGAATTCGACTTTGAAACAATTAAGGATTACCAGCCGTTGGGAGTGTCGTCTATGCAAATTGGGTCGTTCAAAAGGTTACTAGGTTACTTCTGAATTCTGCTGGTTAAGTCTGGGTTAACCTAATTAAAAAGTGCTAGGGTTAAGTTTTGTGTTTAGGTTACCAAATAAAGGTTCGTTAGTGTTAAAGTAACCGTGAACTTCCAGGTTTCAACATGGAGATTTTTGTTGGTGAGTTTCTTAAAATTCGTATATTTTTTGGCGAAGGAGTTACCAATTAATAAAATTAATTAACTAATTAAGTTAACATCGGTTTAATGTTCACAGGAAATTATTGGCCGTGCATACTCTTAATTTTTTGACCTGTTCCCATCCCGGACAGAACATTGTACTAAAATGGTGCAAATTGAAACATTAAATTGTACTGACGGTCAAATTCGGCAAATTAAACAAAAGTGTTTAATGGTGCTCTGATATTTTTTGTTGTCCTAAAACATTCTAACAAAGTGTGAAACATTCTTAAATTTCATAAGCGTTACTGAACCTCTGAATGGTCGCCGAGCCAATGTCGGTACTTTACGGTAATTTTAAAATAGGAGCCTACTTTCCTTGCCCGACTACAAACTGCACGAGGACGTATGCAGTTCGCACAAGTTTGTTACGACACTTGAAGTGCGTAAATCTTTGCTTTACGCATTTGCTCTAAATCAACCGATTCGTAATGCGTAAATTGTCGTTTCGTAGATACGAGTGTAAAAAGGAGAAGCAATTTCGGTGTCGTCGGGGTCACCAGTTTTCGCACAACAGTAGTTTAAAGAGGCATTTGTCCTTGTCGCCCCATTGTTTGTAGACGTTTTTGTTGTCGACAAATTGTGTGGTAGCTGTTTTTGTAACCATTCGTGGATTACTCTCTTTGAATACAATTTTGACTTGTACATTAAAACATATTCTGTTCATTGAATACATTTTCTTGTTGGTTAAATACGGTGTGTACACCTTGTACTAGTTTCTACTCAAATAAATTAGTGAAAAATTAATTGTGGCTTTTTGATCCAAAGATTTGGTAGTGTTCCCTTGTCCGAACAAAAATTGTACAAAGCGGTACAAACAGAAGTCGACTCTCGCTCGTCACCTTCGGTAATTATAAAAACAAAATTGAATTTGGCGTACTGAATTTTGTTTTTAAAAAATGCGATTGTTTTAAAACCAAACTTTAGATATGAATGCGGAATGAAGCCAAAGTTTGGGTGTCCATTATGTGGTCTCCGCACTTTTCAGAAATGTAATTTGAAGAAGCACATTAAATTCTGCAAACGAAGATTGGATTAATATTCAAATTTTGAATTGTTTAAATAAATTTTTTAAACAAAATCCTGAAAGTGTCTCTGAAACTTCGCGCGACTGTTTTTGCCTCATCATATGCTTTGTATCAATTCTAACAAAATCATGCATTTAAATTTTGATTTATTTAACTGTACTATGTTTGTCTTTGTTTTTAAATTGCAATTATTCTGAAGTGGTGAACCCTTCAAGTGTAATTTTCCTATTTCAATCTGCATGTAATTTTACGTTTTCTTCACTTTTCTTTTCGTTTTTCACAAATCAGGAAACAGTCTGCGATACCGTTGCCCAAACTGTCCGCGATCCTACGCTATCTACAAATCCCTGTACCGTCATGTCAAGTACGCCAATTATCTTTTAATTGCAATTAAAGTTAATTATAGTTAAGCTAATTAAAGTTAAGCATTTGTTACTTGTAGACGCGATTGTGGCAAGGATCCTCAGTTTCACTGTCCACGGGGTCACAAGTTCACGGCAAAGTCCAGTTTAGATAGACACCTGAAGAACCACCCGTGGTGTCAGGACGAATCAGCGTAAAGCGATTGTCATCGCTGAAAATCCACAAATGAATTTCCTTGCACGAGCTTGTCATATTTATCATACTTATCGAGAATTACTTTTGCAGAAACATTGGAGTTTAATAAACTAAATAAAGGTCTCTCAAGAACACGTTTAAAAATTGTTTTTTTCACACATTGCTTGATATATTTGGATCTTAATAAAACGTTTAGTTTTTTATCCTGTTGTTTTGAAATTTAGAAAATGTTGGTTTTACGTGGTAGGCCTTTAAAGGCCAAGGTCAATTTGTCGCCATTAACACTTCAATCTTGGTTAGGAAAGGGATTTCGCTGCCCAAATGCAAACTGCTCGAGAGGTTATCGTGCCAAGAAGAGCTTAGTTCGTCATGTTAAGTAAATGTTTTAAAGAATTTTAAAACAAGCCTTTTAAAAATGAAATTTGTTTTTTGAATTTTGAAATTTGGCATGATTTTCAGGTACGAGTGCGGGAAAGCACCTCAGTTTAATTGTTACAAGTGTGGGTTTCGGGGTTTTCAAAAATTTCAGTTGAGCCATCATCTCCTTCGATGCAAATTTTAAACGTCATAAACATTTAAGTTTACTTATTTTAAAAACACTTTTAAACAAAATATTGGTTGACCTCTCTTTAGTCAATTCAAAACACAAATTAAGATTGTTTCCTCAAAATTTTACAAACTCTCTTCATCGTCCAATCAGGAGGCAGAAATCCGTTGTCCCACATGTCCCCGTACTTACGCTGGCATTTGTTCCTGGAGACGCTGCATATATTAAGTAATTTGGAAAAATATAAGGATTTTTAAAAAGGAACATTTTCAAATTCAAAGTTTTCGTATTTTTATGCAAATTTTCAAATTTTGGGCCTCCCTTAGTTTGGATTGTAACAAAGAGGTTTATTTTGAGTGTTTCACATGTGGACAGAAGGCACAAGAGGAGGGAACTTTTGCAACTTCATCACTAGCGCTCTCGTTGTGGCTCGTTGACATGAATTTTAAAATTTAAAAAAAAAAATCAAAATTTGAGTGCAAATATTATGCGTGAAAAGTATTTCGAGAGTAATTAAACTTATTTTTCTTTGGTGAACCTCTCATGCTTTCTTATTTTTGAGATACGATGTTTATTGGCCTTTATTGTGGTAGGAGGGAGTCAGGCTCCGCGTAGTAGACTTTTCGGTTCAAGTATGGGCAACTCGGTGCCCATTTTTGATGGGCGGTATTTCAGGCCCTTGTCACCTGTCCCAGGACCCCTTGTCATGGGGATCCCTTCTTTTAAGCGAAGGGGCGTTTGCCAAATGTGTGGGAGAACTATCTTGGGTGCCATGACCTCCAACTTTTATACGCACCTTAAGGTAAGGGACCACTACAAGAACCCAATAAAAATAAATCTTGAATTTTTTTAAAAATTCAACGTTCTAAAAATTGTTTGTGTTTAAAGCGGTCACATCCACAAGCTTATGCAGAATACAGGGCAGAACAGGAGCGATTTTATTTTCCATCACTCGGCAGCAAGTGATCTTGTAAAGATGCACTTTGAAAATATTGCAATTTTTTTAAGGAAATTTTAAAATTTATAGAAACTAAAGTTATGGCGTTGTAAAAATAGGCTAACAGTAGTGTTCTGTTCTAAATGTAAATTTGTTCTAAAAAGTTGAAAATAAATAGTGGTGAAAATCTTTCAAGGCGATTCTTCCTTGGCTAGGTCGCTAGGTGGCTGTGAGTGTGACCAGTACAGAGTGTCCCAACCGATTTTGTGCCGGCTTCGGAATGTTTTTTTAATTTTTTTTTACAAATCATGACTCGTTATTGCCTCTACAAAGCGCTCTCAATATATTGGACACTTACAAGATGCGCACATTAATTTTTTGGTCTGTTTTTCCTCAGGCCTTTGCAGAATATTTGAAGTTCACAAACTCAGCAAAATTGAATTAAAAATTTTGAAATTTGGATGGTTCACTTATTCTAAACAAGGTTTATAACTTGGTGAAAACTCGAGGTTGCCAAAAAAATGGGCAGACTTTTTTAATTCGACTAATTGTTTAGCGGTCAACCAATCACGAGGAGGTTGTGTGACGTTCATGGGAAATACGTTGCCCTCTTATATCTCGATCCAAGTATTTCCGTTTCACGTCGACGGCGCACAGGGGAAAGTCGTATAGCGTCAGCGCACAGTGCGCCGCTTGCGACAAAATTATTACGGGCTTTGGTTCATCCAATTCGAACTTCGTAGCCCACTTGAAGGTAAAGTTAGTTTTCAAAAATGGTAAACTTTCAAAAAACATTTTAGTTTTTAAAATAAAATTATTTCGACTGTCCTTTTTTTTGACAGAGACGTCACCATGAAGCATTCTTTGACTATAAATCAAAAGGCAAAAGTGGAAAAGTGCATCACTAGAACCGTGTGTCACGTGACAAGAGTAGTCTAAACGTTTTTCTAAAATAATTGAAAAGTATTATTTCATGTGGATGAAATTTTTCTTGTTTTTTCGATTTCTTCAGTATTAGTGTTGTACAAGGAGCGAACAAGTTATTTTTCTGTAAATAATGAAGTTATGAAGACTAGATTTTAAAGAAGATTTTTGAGTGGTTCATTGATCAATTTGGTATTTGTAATTCGAATATTTTCAACTTCTCAAGGACGCCTTTTTTTCAAAATTTGAGTTTTCAAAAAAAAATCTATCATAATAGGAGATGGTCTGTATGGCTGTCCAAAGTGTGGGAAAGTTTACAAGGCCAAAAACAGTCTTGCACGCCATATTAGGTATGTTTCAATCATTCTTAACGTGTTAACCTCTCGTTAACCTGTAGCCTAAGGTTAACCATAACGTGTGACCTAAGGTTAACCTTAACCTGTAGCCTTGGTTAACCCTAGATTTCGTTACTTCTAGGGTCAAGTGTGGAAAGTTGCCAAAATTCGCCTGCCCCCGTTGCAACCATAAAAGTTACTACCGCTCCGACCCACATTGGATTGTTTTTCACTTCTTGACGACAAGCCAACAACTTGGCAACGACAATAAACAAGAAAAATTTGCACACAAGTCCCATTTGGACCGGAAGGCATTCACTCCGGAGGGTCAATTTAAAAAAGTTCAAAAAATTAAGAGTATTTAAATATCTGTAAATTAACTTGAAGTGATTCCGAAGACTGTTTGAGTACTACTTAGTGCTACCTAAGTCATCTTGTCACCTAATTTTGCTTCTCAAAATGACCTGTTTTTGGTAATATGAAGGGGAAATTGCCTCAAATTATCCAGTAAAGAGAATGCCATGGATTCTTTTTGGCGGGGAGCTTTAAGTTAAAATTTTATATTTAATTCCTCAGTGAATGCCACGTTTAGCATTCTTTGCTATTTTTCGAAAAATTTTCATGTTTCTCGACGTTTTAGTACATTTGGAGCAAAAAAAGAATTTTTTTGACCAATGGGTCCCCCCTTTTTATTCTTTTCACTCAGGACTTCGAAAAATTTCAATCGACCAGGTAGCTACACCACAACCCTAGTTTCGACTTGTGTATCTGGTCTTAAATATATTAACTTTTTAATAGCAAATCAGCGCTTTTACCTTTTCAAAAAAAATCTGAAGGAAAAAAAGGTTTGAATTTTGCTTTTTAAATTAATTTTTGTGAATTTAGGCCATATTTCAGAATTACACGCATAACGTTTTGCTAAAAATTACGGAAATACTTGGCTCGTAAAACTCCTCATAGTTTATGGCTGTCATTTTTTTTTATCCGTAGCGACGAAAGTCGTGGTCTAAACAAGTGAAAAACAGTACACAGTGCGATTGTTGCGAAAAATACTGAATTGGTAAAACTTTTCAGCTTATTACAACAAAAATCGCCTCACAGTTCAATAAAATAAATAAGTTGTTTATTTTTGGGTGTCTGGTTTTTCGTGAAACGCACGGTATATATATATATATATACAAAAGATTTTTTTTTTTTATCCGTAGCGACGAAAGTCGTGGTCTAAACAAGTGAAAAACAGTACACTAGCGTCATGTGGCTAGTCGATGAGCAGCAGAAAAGCAAAAATAACGTCAGACAGGGTTATGCCTCTGCAAAACATTATTGTAAAGTGGTCCTTGAAAGTGGTTGCATTTTGTAAGCAGTAGCAGTAGTACTTATTGTACCTAAGTAATATACTGGCCTTTCCAAGATTTTGAAAGCATTTACAGGTGTAATTAAAATTTCAATTGCATTTTTTCCAGCCTTTTCATATCCAGGCAACATCCACTACTCTCCAGCGATTGCCTCAATTTCAAGTAACAAATTGGCACATGAACTCCTTGTTTAACAACTAACTCCGTTTCAAAAACGCGGAAGTTTTACATAATTTGTTCATTTGAAGTCTACGACCAAAGCATCGTTTGAGGAGTCAATTGTCTTACGAAAAAAGAAAACTAAACAATTGCAGTACATTTCCATTGGCTAAACCTAACTTGAAAAAAATGACATATGAAAATGTACAGATCTAAGAGAGATCTCATCTTCTTTTTCTCAATTGATCCTCCCATTACGCTGCAAAATTGCAGCTTCACGAACAAAAGCAATTGCCTAAAACAAACGTGATACTGCAATTTTTTCTTTGCATATGAGTAAAACAAACAAGAGAAAGGATGAAAAGCCCTTTCACTTTTCCTAGAAAAAAAAACACAGTGTCTTTGCACATAATTGCAGTAATAATTGCAGCAACATGGTTAATGATAGGTGGAATTCTGCAGGTTCAAAAACCTGCAAAATTGATTGGACCCTGCAGCATGCAACAAAAAGACAAAAAAAAAGAGCTTCCAGCCATGCAACTACTTCCTACTGTCGCTCCAAGGTGTTTCGGGTCGACGACCGATGGTCACCGGCCAAATTCAAATTTATCAATCAACAATCAAGTCTATTGTTTTTGATTGAGAATGCTCGTGGAGGGCATTGATTCCAGTGGCACACCCTAATAAAGATCTTATGATGATTTAAGAGTGACAATTGAAGACAATTGAAATTCGAAAGGATTTTGAATTTGAACTCTCAAGACAACAATAAATGTCAACTGTGAATGCACTCTGAGTACGGCTAGGGCTAGGTACTTGCGGAGAAAAATTTATTGTTAGAATACAAAACGCAACGGGAATTTGTAGAGTCCTCAAAAGCATTAGAATAGTTCTAGTATGGCTGAACGAACAGACGGACCTTCAAATTATTTTGTAATTTTTTTTCTTTTCTTTCTTTTCTTTCTTTCTTTCTTTATTTTCTTTAAATTAATTAATTAATTAATTCTTTCTTTAGAAAGAATTGTTCAGGCTCATTTAAAATCCACCCAAAAAGTTGTACACAAATGTACAGCATTTTCAAAGGTTTCACATTGCTGTAAAGATGAAAGATTTTTTTACTGCTCTAAAGAAAATGTATAAATTACATTTGATGCTTACCTAAAGTCATCAATGCAAAAAAAAGAGTAAACATTTGAAAACTGACAATTTTTGTGTAAAATATGAATATGAGTGGAAATAGGAAGAGGAACTAATCATTCTTCAAGTGAAGTGATGTTGAAATACAGTAATTGAGAAAGTGGAACAATTAACTCGGCATTAGATCTTAATAAATAAACCAGTAAAGATGCTGAATAATAATCAAATTGTGCAACATGTACCCGAGATCAAGTCAATCTTGTTCTCGGTTGTATACCCATTAACAAAAAGATGCAATTTTGAATTCAATTTGTCAATTGTAAACACAAACAGTTGTATTTTGTGTATCGTTCTTACAATTTTTATTTTCAGCGTAATTCATCAATTTGATTTAACGCTACCTAAATCGTGAATCGTGAGCTATATCCCCGATGTACATAGGATAGTCATAATGAATCGATCAGCGAAAGATGTTAATTTAAGTGGGTCAATATCTTACCTAATTGTTGGTCCATGTCTACTGGCAAGCGTCACCTGACTGTCTGTTTTTGCATGATGCATCACGGCTTCAATTACCATATTCTATTAGAGAGCTTTTAAGGAAAACGTTCCTTGATTCCTGGAATTGCACAATTTATACCAAAATACTTAAAAACTTGTCGTCCGGTACCTGATGCTTTCACATCACTTGTTATGAACAACGCCTTGATAAAAATATTTTTTAAAAAAATTGTCAATTCAAAGATTCCAATTGTCACTAAATTTTACTTTATCAAATTTCTAATTGTCACACAATTACTCATTGCTGAAGGTTCAGAAAAAGAACAATGGAAAGAAAGGACTTGAAATGGTAGTGACGCCAAAAGGAGCAGTTCCCTTGGCTTTGGCTCTTATCCCTATATTTTCTGCTAGCTGAACAATTATTAGAGCAAACGCAAACGAGAGTGAAATGTTACTGCAACAATCGTTATTTAGATTGCAATTATTGAGTAGTGCTAAAGGCCAGCGCAGCGTCATTGTGCAATTTTAAAATAATTACTATAAATATTGCTCAAAATGTAAATAGAGGGCCCAGTTACCCCGAAGAGTTAAGCGCCGCCGTCGAAGCCGTGGTTGTAGATTTTCCCCGTTCCCTTCACTCTTGCGAAAAACCAATTAAATTCAAAAGGGGAAGTGTAATTAAATTTTGATAATTTGGCAAAAATTAAGTTAGTCCTAGGTCGAGGCTCAGAAGGAGAATGTGAATTTTGTTTCTATTTCTCTCAGTCGAATCTTTCAAAGACCACTTCCACTTTTCCCTGCTCGTAAAATTAACAGGTTGCTCTCACAGTAATGCTTAACAGGTAAATCATTCGAATGCAACCCATTCGTTTAGCATTGAGGAAAATAAGAGGCAACGCATTCGGGTCGGGTGCCCATTGAAATTGAAGTTTTGGCAGGGATGAAGGAAACCACAGAAAGCGGGGTAGCACACACCTGAAACTCGTTTGGCCAAAAAGGAATTAGGAGAGCAATCCTCCTTGTCGCTTGGCAAAACGACTTCTTTGGTCCTGTCCTCTTGGCAAAGACTCAAGCAAAATCAATTGACTAACTCAGGTTTTAGGCTTAACCTCAAAAGTAAGGACAATTGAGTACAAATCGAATCTTCTTCAGCCACTTTCGTAGTGACCCACTCCCGATATTAAATCAGTTTCATTTTTAATCTCAATTTTAATGAGCAGGTAACTCTTGTAGTGTGTAGTTGCTTGATCAATGCCGTTGAATCTTATGTTTAAGGTAAAAAGTTCGTCTGTTTTTTCGGAAGTACTTTAGTGAAACTGATTTCTTTGGTGTCAATCGGCTATCGGCTGCCGTGGTATCTTATTTCGATCACTGGCTAGGAATTTTGCAGTAGTTCCGTTTTCCGTTTCTACTCAGCACTTGTCCAATGCTTGGGCTAAATCTGCCAGAAGATCTTCCTCACTTTCCAATCCGACGGAAAGACGAATGAAGTTATCCGTGATTCCAAGCTTTTGGCGCATCTCGGCCGGTACGGAAGCATGCGTCATGGTGGCTCTACGATAAAAAAAATGTTTAAATTTTAATTAAGAACATTAGTTACGAAGAATTCATTCCTTTGTTCAGTAAAATTATTAAATTAAAAAAATATTGCTTACGGAATTTCGGAAAGGCTTTCATACCCTCCAAGGCTTTCAGCCAGTGAGAATATTTTTAGTTCTTGGAGGAACTTTGTAGGATTTCCAGCTCCCTCCTTAATATAAAAAGAGAGTAGCCCCGAGTGACCTGAACATTGCTTCTTTGCTAAGGAATGTTGAGGATGGGAAGGAAGGCCTGGATGCAGAACTTTGGATACTTTTGGGTGTTTTTCCAAAAATCTGCCAACTGCCAATCCATTTTTCATGTGCATTGGCATTCGTACATGAAGCGTCTTCAAACTTCGGTTCACAAGGTAGCAATCGAAAGGTGAAGGTACGGCTCCAACAGCTGTAAGTTAATATAGTCAGATAGATGAATTATTCGCGTCTCAGTTCAAATATTGCCAAATGGTCTCACCATATTGGAGAAATGTAATGCGTTCATTGAGCTCATCACTGTTTGTAACAATGGCACCCATTAGTACATCGGAATGTCCATTCATGTACTTTGTTAAGCTGTATACGACCAGGTCGGCTCCAAGCTCCAAAGGCAACTAAGATAGAAAAATTAAATGTAATAATTTGAACCAATTAGTTTTAACTGAATTATTCATTTAGGAGCTTAATACCAACCTGGTAGTAAGGCGTGAGAAAAGTGTTATCAACCACGACGATGATATCCTTATTAAACGAATGAGCAATCTCGGATATTTTAGCAATGTCAACTAACTTCAAGGTTGGATTCGTTGGTGATTCAGACCAGACGACCTGAATATACGGCAGAGTGATTGATTACAGAATGGAACTTGCTAAGTAGCAAAGTAACACAAGCGGAACTTTTGACCTTTTGCTCTCATTAAGACATCGTCTTATCTTAATTTCTGATACCTTGGTATTCGGCTTAAGAGCAGATTTCAACATAGCAGGATCGGCAAAGTCAACGAAGTCAGCGGTAAATCCATTAGTCTTGGCAAGTTGCCGAAAGAGACGACCAGTCCCACCGTAGACGTCATCGATGCAAACAATATGATCTCCAGTAGAAATTAGTTGAGCAATTGCGGAGCATGCTGCAAGGCCTGATGAAAAGCACGTCGCTGAAATCGAAAATAAATAATTTTAGTATGATTGTATTGCTGTTTAAAATAAGGCATATTATAAAACATACCATGTTTTCCTTTATCCAAAGCTGCCAAAGTGGATTCCAGAACTTTTCGAACGGGATTTCCTCCCCTAGTATAATCGTAGCCCTACAGAAAATATCTTCCGTTTACCTCAGAAAATTAAAAAAAATCAATTGATCTTGGTCATATATTTAAACATACGCGATCCTTCCCAGGTTCATCCTGGACAAATGTAGTTGAGAGTGTAATTGAGGGTACAACAGGAGCATGTGAAAATTCCTTGGGAGCATATCCGGCATGAATCGCCGCCGTGGCAAAGTTTTTGCTCACAGATTTCCATCCATCAATACTGTCCCCATTTTCTAGTGCGATCGATCCGTTCATTTTACTAAAAACATTACACAAACTAAAACTCAAGAAATCATACACAGCGTGACAGTGTTAGTGTGGCCTTGGCGTCTCTGGCGTCTGGCAGTAGCCTCCTCTCTTCACTTACCTTTCAATAATATCACTTTGCGTTTCACTTGTAATACTGGACGCCGTTCTGCAGATCTCCACGTGCCTGTCAACTTTAGTTCCAAATCTGGAAAGAAACGACAGTGCAGGAAAACGATGCCTTAAGTAATTTGGCTTATCTGACAAAGGCACTCCTTCGTCATTACCCTGCCCAGCTTTCAGCCAACCATGACACGAGAATTGGGCAAGGTCAAAGTGATTACTCACAATAAAAAAAAATTCCTCCTGACCTGCTCCGCCGAGATTTTAATTCCAGATCCACTTGAGTTGGCGTCGACGACACTTTGGGAAGTCCGGCCTTGAAAACACGCGTTCCGTATACTCCGATAAGGGCTCTTACCATCTGGCACTTATGTCACTCCAATTAGTCCTTCAATTAGCTGTTGGTAATTAACAATAATTTACAAATAAAGATGATGTAATCCTAAATAACCTAAAAATGACTAGAATTGCTAAGTATCCAGATTTGATTTAGTCTAAATGCATGCATGAAAGTGATGCAATAAAAAGAACGCATTACAATGGTTCTAAAATTTACTCCTCTCAGTTCTCATCAGGTAACTTTGTGCTGGACAAATTTGTGGTCCAGTAATGCAATAAATTAATATTTAATTCATTGACTAACTTTATAATTAATTAAATTAGAAATTAAACTATCACAAGTTCTACACTTTTAAATACTAAATTTAATAAAACAACACACAATAAGCATACCTATGATCTTACAGGGTAAAATATAAACGTTGGTAATGGTAGTGTTTAATGGAAAACAACTAATTAATTAGCAAGTGTTTTAAAACTTTTAGCAGAGATAAAATAGATCCACGAGAAAAATAAAAATATTTGTAATGAGGAAAGATCAAAACATCTTTTTTCCTTTTTGTTGTTTTATTATTAGCTCTCTTCCGAGACAAACGAATATGTGAAGGAAAGGTTTGTGTGATGCGCAGTAGCTTTTAAAAGGACCGGAGAGTGAAGAGTGTTTACTTTTTGAGCATTTACGAATCTCAATGTTTTGACAGGTAAAGAGATAAGCCGTGAGCAATTTTCGTATCTCCTCAATCACCTGTTGTCTTCTGCTCAAGATCACTTTCCTACAGGTAATCTCTTCCAGATGACCAAGGGCCAATGACCTCTCCAACATCAACACCCACATCGTCTCATCACCAAGTCATTCTCACCTGCCGTGATTACTAATTGAGTTAGGCCTGCCTAGACTATCTTTCTATCTTCGGCGGCTCATCCGTGCATATAATACCACTTTCCTTCTACGGATCAGTGAGAGCCAACCCCAGTCTCAACCAACCGTGACGCTGGGCACCGTGCAAAAGCGACGGTGGTACCTATAAACAGGTAACAAATGTTGTATTTAAAACCCAGCAAGTTGTTTGTAAGGTTCTGGATTAAGAAAAATGGTGTCTTTAATTTGACTGCTAAGCTCTGAAGTACCGGTTGACAGTATGGATAATACCGAAAGTCAATTGAAAATTTTACTAAATGGAGGTGGACTACAAGAAGACTCTGTGTTCTGTGACTTCAGCTTAACTTCACAGAATGAAGTGTTGGGTAATATCTAGGAATGCTAAAATTTGGGGGTTTCTAATTTATAACAAGTATTTTGATTTGTGTAGCATCAAAAGGAGTCACACCAACTGGACCAACGGAGTTTACACCGGTGACGAAGAAGACTGTTACGTATATTGTTGCAGCCGTAATTGTCAATGAAAACAGAGAGGTACTTATGATGCAGGAGGCGAAACCAGCATGTGCGGGACAGTGAGTTACGGAACCTGCAATAGTCAAAGTCAAGGACTTGTGAAATAGAGAAGCCATTTAAAACTAAAGTAACTGTAAGATTTTGTAAAGGTGGTACTTACCGGCTGGGAGAATGGAACCTGGAGAAACGATCAATGTAATAATTAAGCAAAACTTTTAAATCAACTTTTGCTTTGAAGGTTGCTTTTGTAGGATGCTGTTAAACGAGAGGTTATGGAGGAAACGGGAATGGATATTGATCCAACGACGCTCCTTATGGTTGAATCAGCGACAGGGGTGTGGTACCGATTTGTTATGACAGGGACAGTAATTGGAGGTCAGCTCAAAACAGAATCGGAGGCAGACAGCGAATCACTTCAAGCAAAATGGGTTCGAGACATTCGTGAACTGAAATTAAGAGCCAATGATGTGTTACCGTTAATTGACAAAGGTAAAAACAAGATGGTAATTTGAAATAGCCCTTGCTAGACCAAAACTGTTATTAAAAATACTTCAACTTAACCCCTTCTTATTTCAGGTCTTGAATATCACAGTCGGGCTAACGATCCTTGGCACGCTAAAGTTTTGCCAGCTACGATAGGTCACACAAGGTTATACCTGAGACTCGCTATCGTCATAAGGAAGAAAGTAAAGTATGCTCGTAATCGAACTCAAAGAGTGGTTTTGTTACTTTGAGTCAAGTTGTTTACGTTGAATTTGAATCGATTATGATTATTAGTAATCGAGTCCACGTGTTGGTTTCCGAAAAGGATCATGTTCATCTTCCACTCTGTGAAATTCATCCACTTAAGAGTTTACACTCTACATTAAAAAAGTATATGAATGTAAGTAAACTTAGAAATCGCTTTTGAGTCAGTGTAATATTTAAGAATGCTCGTAGTCCTAATTCATAAAATATAAATTATTTTTTATTATTATATAGTAATAAATGAACATTATTCAACTTTAGGAAGTCTTTGGTTCTGAGCTTCCTCAGCATCGTCCACACGGAGTACTAAGCATAGAATACAATGGCATTCCACCTTCAGCGCACGATGGAATGTGTCTAAACATTCTTGTCTCTATTCGGCAGCCTTTGGAAGAGGTAATTTTTTAATGACTGGTTTTTATAGTTCTGAATATAACTCGACTTCAGAAAATAATAATGGTCGTTGGAGAGTATTCAGTTCTCTTCGACTAAAAAGTTTTGTACTTTACTTAATCATTTTGTCTGATTAAGGAATTACAATAATAATTTAACAATAAATGCCGGTGGTAAGGATATAATGCGTTGTTAAATTTGAGTAAAATGTGATGAAGCTGAATTTCTAATATTGTTGGGGTACATTTTAGGTCATGCTGATTGACAAGTATTCTTGGAAGGAAATTAGTCCTGGGTTAGGAGATGACCTCATAGCACGACTCGGAAAGAATCTCACCGTACCGCTTCACGTTATTCGCTAAATTTCAACTTGCTCAACGAATGCAATCCAGCAACTAGAAACCAGTATTTGCGTATATTGCTAACTCAATCAAAATTTATATTTAGGAGTAATCTGTTATTTTAAAAAACCATCGTTCGTAAACTGCCAAGTATCAGTTTAGTATAGAGTTCCATATTAAAATTTCAACCGCTTTGATCATTTACTTCTATGCAATTTTAACGATTGTTGACTAGAAGATCTGAGCTTCTTATAAATCATACTAACGAACTGAGAGACAAGTTTCTCGGCAGGTTGATATTTCTTCGAAAATGTTAATGAGGTGAAGAAATTGGAGTGAATGAGTAATTGAAACTTGAGATTAGAAAAGGATGGTGATTTTTTATAGTGAAGCACCTGAATCGTCTCTTGATCCTTTTTTTACACCTTTCCTCGTTATCGGTCGATTTTTTTTATCAAAACACAAATAATTGCAAAGAATCAATTGATTCTATTCAGGGAACTTGGCCTCTCTTCAGCAAATTCACTGTTTGCTCACTCTGCCTTTGATTGTGAGAACATGTAATGAGACACTTCAAATTGCAGAATGAGCGGGGTAGAGCGTGTAGTCAAATCAGCTCGAAACGCACTCAGCAGTATAATTTCACATGCTTCGCATTTTTCGTCTGTCTAAAAAATCCCATACTTTGTAAAAAGTTAAAAGTACTCAGAATTGGTTCAAGTACGCGCATATCTTTTTAGAAGTAAAAGCGTCGTAGACATTTTCTACTTCAGCAAGAATTTTAACTTTTCAGTGAACCTTTTATAAAATTATTCTGAGAATTTAATATGAGTAAGTTTAATTTCTTCGATTAGGGAACTATTACAATTCCAGCAAAATGCTTCGTCCGGAACCAACTATAGGAAACTTTTTGAATTGAAATTTAAAAAAATATTAAAAACATGGGTTTGTTACTGTGTTTTTTGGGTTTCAAAATGCAAATAATGTTTTCAATTTTCAGAATATCTTAATTACCTGTTCTAAAAATACGGGAATCTTTTGACGGGGGCATAAGTGCCAATGTTTGAGAAGGGGGAGAGACGCTGTTTGAGCGTTATGTAATCTGTTGATGCTCCTTAGGAGCTTCAGATCTGCTCGTCTTATGCTGAATACACTTTTTGTGTAACTCCAGTCGGCTTGGACTCCTTGCCACGAGCAGACAGGGAAAAAGTTGTCTAACAAAGGAAAAGCCAGGCAGGGAAAGTTGCTTTCTTCAAGTCAAAACGTAGTTTAGAAAATCTAGCTTAGATGCTTTCTCAGACTTAGAAATTGTCGACGAAAGGTTGTAAATTTAAAAAGAAACAGGCATTGCGAGACATATGGTTATGCCGTGTTCCTGAACATTAATATTCAGACCTTCATTAGTAAAAGACGCTGGGGGAAGTGTTGTTGATTTTTGCGAAAAAACCTGGACCACTCCTATTTGCGAGGGTAGGCCATGGGCTTGGCCTAAAGTCTCAAGTACCCTTTTGCTGAGTCCTTAACTTTTCTTGATTCTAAAAATAGACAAGTTGATCTCCCCCCAAGACTTAAGGACTAAAGTGGAAGTGAGTTTTTAGAAATGATTTGGAGGGTTCTCCAAGGACCCTTGGTCCTAGCCCTTACATTCCTATGGACGCTCCCTCAAGCCACGGAGCAAGAGGTCAGTTGCATACAATTCATTTTATAACTTATATTTGATCCATTGTTATGGCTTCCTGGATATTTTACAAAGGTCATAGTTCTTTATACAAGTTTTGTATTATTAAGCCAAACGTGCCTGTCCTGGGACTAGTCCAAATTTTATGGGGGTGCTTTACTGTAGCGTTCAACTAAATAACGAGTCGAGTTTCTTTAAAAAGAAAGCAAAGTTTTTTCGTCTAAAGAAAATCGAGTTTATGCGTGCCTCCCCCTGCGTAAGATGTCTGGAAAAACTTTGGGCAATTGCTAGTTGATACTTAATTTCGAATGCGCAATGATGCATGATATTTCCTTCCGAATCTGATTTGCATACAATTGAAGAACACTGGTAGGTTCCATATTGAATCAGCCGGCTTTAAAATCTGTGCAATGCCAGTTACTCGTCGTAAACTTTTTTTGGCACTGCATTACGTCTACGCATTTTTTTTAAAGCAAAGTAAGTGCTAACTGTCTTTGCAATTTTTACCCTTTCTCCACCCACACAGGATGCTTTAGCAAAAATGAGAGAAGATCAGATTCCATGAGTGAAGTGAGAAGATGACATAATCTTCCAGATTTTGCACAAACCGTGTCAAATTAATTAAAAGTTAAGCAGATTTACAGATCTCGACCCGTCAAGTGCTGTGATTAATGGGCCTCTCTTAATTTTAATTGATTAATGCAGCACAAATTATTAGACTTGAGTGCTGGTAAATTTAGCTTCAAAGTTACTGTAACATTGTCAATTGTAAAGGAGAGCAGTTTAGGGGTCGTTTATTAATAATACTCGTCTGGGCCTCACAGACAGTTGCAAAAATTTAAATCTTTATTTTTTAAATTTCAAAAAGTAATAAAAGGACGAGGACGACAAGAGGCCGCTCTTAATTGAAACGGTTCTTTCTATTTTAAAAACTTAAATTTTAAAGTGAAAGAAATTCTAAAAGTAGCGCTGCAAAAGGCCCCTGAACTTTGCCTTTGTTTCTTGATTGGCGTGAAGGACTAATTGAGAAGTACAAACTGCTTTGAGCGTTTTGCCGAAAAGCGCTTTTGGCACTTTCCTAAATCAGCGCTTTTGGCACTTTCCTAAATCAGCGCTTCAGCGATTGGGAATGAATGGCCTCAGGGCAGAGCTAGGGGTATCAAGAGTCGTTTCTTGTTGATTTTTCAATGGGTAAGTGGCGATTAAATAATTAAAGGACAATTTGAGTCGATTAGTTCCTAAAACGGGGTTCGCGTCGAGACCAAACTGTTTAGCTAGACTTTTGTATACAAGTCTCTGCTGTCTGCCCCTGAGGTCACCCTGAGGTCAAGCAAGGTCAACTTCCAGCTACTTAAATCTAAAAGCTGTTAAGAGCCTCAACTTTAATTTTAGCACTACGCTGGGCTTGGCACCAGCTCGTATCGCATTTGCGGAAAAATGAAAAAAAAAAAGTTCATGCTTCATACGCTTTAAAACTTTACAAGCGTTTTTTCTGCAACTGTCCGTCACTTCATTTTTACATTTTTTCTAGACACCCATGCTTCAATAACTTGTCGACACACCATAATTTACATTGCTCTCAATTTAAAAATAAACAATAATGCAATTTCGCAAATCACATTCAAACCTATGCTATATGATCCATAAGTGTCCAATAATTCTAATTCAAGCAGCTATAACTCATCTTTCTCGATTTTCGGAATTTCAAGTGACTCTTGAAAGATTTAATTTAAATCTTTCTTATACGCTTTTTTCAACTCATCTTTTAAATATTAGAACTTGAATTTTAGTTCAATTTGAAATTCATCAAAAGAATCAAGATCTTGGAATTTAATTCTATAAACTTTCTCCTTTATTAAAATGGCTATTTTACATGACAATGGGGTTGGCGTTTCCTTCTTCTTGCTTTTATATTAGGCATGGACATGGACCTGGACCATGTAATTTGACAGTTGACATTGTTTGTTGTTTCGAGGACTTGTGACGGCTAAAGCTAAAAGAGTCGTGTTTTTGAAAAAGTGCTCGTTCATGCCCAGGTAATTAGCATAACTTTTTTTTTGAAAGACCTGGTGCTCTATGAATAAGGGAGGCAGTTATTTAATGGGCGATGAAGGGGGTAAAATGTTTGTTATTTAATCGTCGTGGAGTCTTTGGAAAATGACGAAGTCTCTTAAGATTTACTAGATCCTTCCCCAGCATCTTCCGTTCCTTTAAAGTCATGTTCAGGAAACAAATTAGAAGGGAACGAAGGCAGAAGACTTCCACAAACGAAGTCTCCGGCAACTTCATTTTTTAAATGTTTTCTCAACCTGAGTTCATAATTTCATGAAACCCTTTTCCTTTTAAGGTTCGGGATTTTTTTTGTGTCATCCCGAACGTTCACTGTTTGCTCTTAAGTTTAAGAAATACTATTAAGAAAGACCTTTTTCCTTCTTCGCATCTCCTAACTCTACGAGTCACAACATTTCTCACATCCCTATCGCATCCCATCTCGCTTCATTAAATCACGCCGACGACGAGCAAAGAGAAACGTTTTCCAAAATTGACTTGTTGTCATCTTCAAAATCTTCTTGCAATCTTCGTCTAGGCTGCTACATTTCAAATTTTGGCGCATCAGCGCCTACCATCTCCTGCATTCTGGGCCCTGACTGACATGTTTTCCGGGTCCTCAAGAAGTGTCAGCCCTGAAAAGTGAGACCCTGTGCGGCTGAGGTCAGAATCGCTGAAATGAAGTGCTGAAATCAGACCGTGACGGTAGCTGGTAGGTGGATAATGTTACGGAAAGATTGAAAAATTAGGTTGTCAATGGATTACGGATGAACTAACATCTTTCACACACAAATTTAAGAGAAACCTAAAAGAGTCGTCGTTGATTTCGGATTTTAACAAATGGTTCAATTGAATTATTTTGATTGGACAATTCGTCTTTATATTATGACATTTCCTTCACATCCGTAATTTCCGTCTACGAAAGATCAAGAGTAAGATTTTTAAGGATAGGGTGAAGGCGTGGGATAGATTCATATCTGCTGATTGGCAATTAAATTCTTAAAAACTCTTAAGCAAGTCATATTTTCTTTTCCCATACTCAACAACTGAAAAAAATGCTTTTAGGTTTCAGGCACATTAAAACACGACATCGGGTTGCAATTGCAAAATGCTTGTTTGATTTAAATGTTTTACGTTTAAATGGAATGAACCAAACTTCTGGTGTCCATTATTCACTTCATTGTAGACGCAACAATGAAAAATGTTTATAACATTTTAGCCTTATTTGAGCATTTGCTATTAAAGGGAACTTGATTCATTGGAATAAAATCCGATATTTTAGAGATGTAGGTTGCGTCTGCGTCGTCTCGAGCAGATGCCCGTCTAGCCTATGAGAGGTTACAAAGGTCAATTTTGAGATGGATGGGCGCTGTACTTGAAATGTTAGACATTTTGTTGGCAAAACACAAAAAAAATCTTTGAAAGATCAGAAAGATCTGATGTGTAGACAAAGATGTTGAGAATGCAAATAGTCCATGATTGTTTTCCCTTGTCATTGACATGTGGCTCTCCAAGAACAAAGGACTTGGCAATTTCTTGGACATGTCCTATTGAACCATTGTCAACTTTTGGTCCCCCCGAGGTGTATTTCCCGTCACATTCTAAGCAACCGGACCTTTTATCCATGACCTCAAATGGACATGGACGATTAAGCTCTCAAATCAAGGATGTGTCCATCGCTTCCAAATGTCCACAATGCACAGGACGCTGAAGCATCAAAGACACTACTGTCTCTGCCTACATGCACTATAATATGGCACCATCTCGGTAACAGTCGGCGTATGATTTACGTTTTATGTTTAGATAATGAAAACAAGGTTCGGCTCTGTTATAGCCGTAAAAGCGAATAAATAAGCGTAATATTTGCGAATTTTCTTGCAGCGCTAACCCAATTTTACCAGTACTGTAAAAAAAATATTTTGCCGCATGAAATATGAAGAAGAGAAAGCAGCAAAGCTTTACTGTTAAACGTGTCCAAATCTTGACGTATTTTTCTGAAGTAACTCACGTAATTTTTTCGTTTTTTTTCTAAAGCGTAAGAAATACAAATGGACGTGTTGAGAGTATCAATTTGAAAGTCGCGTATGTCACAGAAAGTCGCAAGGGCTTCTCTACTACTGTTTATTCATCGTTAGAAAAGCTGTGTAGGAAAAAATTTTGCTTTAAATTCTATTTCGGAGACGTGAGTGACTCCTAGAAAATAGCTTGAAATGAAGTAATATTTGTTCGTATTAAAATACCCTGCTAGATCGTTTCAGCTGAAACTTCGTTGTGCTGTTGATGTGCTGGGATAGTCTTCATTTGTGAGGAAAGGTGCCATAAGGGAATGCATATTTGGATAAGTGGGCAGGGCCGATTGCCACGACGAGTGATTTAGTGACCGGTCAGGGCTCAATCTCAGACAGAATCCACCGTGTGCCATGATTAAGTCCATTTCAAATTGGTATTAAGGGCTCCAAGACCCTTCCTCCAGAATGAAAAGCAGAAAGAATCCAGTTGGAGGCCTCTAATCCCTTATAAGGCTTCAATCTTCCAATCACCACAACCACTTTACATTCACTTTTAAATTGAAAAGTGAATCCGCCGAGCCTTTAAGGTTCCTCAAGATTGAAGGGCCCTATCCACATTCCACTCCAAATGTCAGTCGCATCCTTAAGACTGGAACCCCCGTACACAATTAAAAATAGATTAACAAATTACAACTCACAATTAAATTTAAAGTATGTTTTTAAAAGGGCTCAGCCGATTCAGGATTTCAGCGTTTATGCAAATATTCGTAAACCAGAAATACTTTGATTTCAACTTGAAATAAGACAACATTTTGCAAATGATTTAAAATTTTGCGGTTTTTGTGATAAAATATAGCATCTTTGAATGCTGTGCCTGAAGGTTGTCGGCAAGCATAAAAGCTGTATCATTTGGATAACTTTAGTTTAGGGGAGTCAAGAAGTATTCGTCTTTATTTTTTTGTTACTTTTGCGTCCATGTACATTACAGTCTAAAGTAAGAATGAATAATTTTTGAGAGCCAGAGGAAGGCGTTTACATCATTTGCATTCTTGTATAATTTTAGCAATTTGAAATACCGCACAAACGGTCCAGATTGAGATGTAAATGCGGATGCTGGGTTGAAGTAGCTCATCTTCCCGACTTACATGGTGTAAACAATGGAAAGGAATGCTCCACTTTTGCTGGAGAAAGCTTATAAAGAGGCCAAAGTCTCCAAAAGGGCCTCCCGTCGATATTTTTGGCGCCAGGCTGGCGCTCCTATTTTTTTCTCGTTCTGCTTTCTCCCTCTTTTTTTCTCCTGCTTTCTCCACCGTCTAGCCCTCAAAACTTAGTTTTGCCACCGCTTATTCCGAATTCGTTCTGCCGTAACGTTTATTTCTTAACCTCAAAGAAGTAGGGAGAAGAGGCCTATTTTACACTTTTCCACAGATTTCGAGATTGAATACAAGATAGTTGAGCCAAATGGAAGTGATAGGGTCTCAGGAAGACAAGAATTAATGAGCCACTCAAATCCCATTTGTTTGATTTTCCAAAATTGGGGAATTCGATTCAGGAGTCCCTGAAGAAATTAAATTTTTTGTTGCATTTGTGGACGAATCCAAAGGATTTGTAGGCAAAATTGAGATGAGATTTTGTGGAGAGGAAGAAAGTGGAGAAAGTTAAACAGAAAGATTTGATTTGCTTCAGTGCCTTCACTGCATATCGGACAAAGCAACATTTGGACTTGATTGAAATGTTATTTGTTTCTGGACAGAGTACTTACTTGAACATAACTGAAAGCTTTACTTTCACTAAACCAACCTATGCTGCCTAAATTACCTGATACAGCTCTTGGTAGGCTCCATTCGGGGAATCTGTTTGGGGATTTTTGGGAGTGGTATTAAAATGAAAGTCTGCGGGCCGTTAACTGCTTCTACGATTTTTTTAGTTTCTTGAGCCAAAAATGGACCGTCAAAATTTTATGATCCATTTGCCGTGTACCGAGAAATGGGAATTCGCCCAAGGAGAAAGTTGCTTTTAAAACGACACTTTGCGAAAAAAGAAAATGGCTAGTTATAAAAGCAATGAAAGCACTACCCAGTGAGAGACATGGACATGTACAGTAAAAAAACCATTGATAATTTTGGATTGTTTGAAAAAATTTACGTTTAAAAAATGAACAAGTTCAGCTCTTTTTTTCTTACTACAATTAAAGCCTTGAAGCTTAGATTTGAATATCTAACTTCAACTTTGATCATTTATAATTGTAGTTGATAGAATTGCAAAAATGTAATTAAATCTTATAACCTAATCCTATCTTATATTACAAAAAAAAAGATATTACAATTATCCTTAAAAAAAAAGAGATAAGCATAACCTGTAAATAAAGGACATAAATGCAAAAGTGACAAAATTAGTTAATTTAAAATAACAGAAGAATCAGAAATGCCTGATTGACTGTTACATGAAACCTGTGCAGAACGGCGTGCCACAATTGTGTTGAAAAAGCAGAGGACTATTTATGGGGCTTGAAGGAAACGGAAGCGTCTAAATTGAGGTTGGAGAGAATTGATTCCCAAAGGTCAAGAAATAAATAGATCCGAGTATTTTTCCGTGTTTCCTAGAAATTGGAGATTTGGATTCAATTTTGGGAAACTTTTCTTTTGGATCCCAGCAGAAGGGCAGTTAGTTTGTGGAGGACATAAATTCAGTTATTGCTACGACTTCTACCAGGGAATCGCATCTGGGAAGATGTCATTTTACTTAAGAAAGGCGTGGCAGCCACCATGCTCTGTTTCTCTCGTTTTATGAGTTCTAATCATCAGCTAAAGGAAGATCTGCCCCAGAAATCTCTCAGACACAAACAAATTGGCACACGTCCAATTCACAGTCGACAAACTGAAGTTGCAGACAGGGACAACGACCAAGGACGGGAAAGTAACGGACGATGACAAAAGCCTCCAAATACACTTCATAGACCATCCAAACTTTTTAAATTGTTGTGCCTGTTGGAGAAAATTTTAGCGGTAGTCAAATGGCAGTAGATTCGATTTGTCGCAATGTAAAATTAACTTTAGATTCTTGTTCAAACTGTTTTAGAAGAGATCCTTAAAATCACAAGGCGAGAATTTTGCTTGTATTTAGACAATTTTAGCATTCAATTCTTTTTAAATTTTGTTGACTGACGTTTTAATACATCTGCATCTTGTACCTAAAATTAAAATTTAAGTAAAATGCAAGTGGCATACTAGTAAGTTTTAGGTATAATTCGACCTAAAGCTTCTTTTTATTGTGCATTTGCAGACATTCTTTCTTGATGAAGCAAACGTATGCAAGTACATGATTCACTTTGAGATTTCGACCTTTTAGTTCCCGTTTAAATAATGCTTTTGCAAAAATTACAAATACCCTTAACACCCACCCCCACGTTCAAAAGAAAGTTTGTACCTTTTCGTTGACATCCTTTACTGACACTTTTAACTATACCTAATATTTTTTAGAGGTTTCCTCAAGTTTTACTCAAATTTCTAAATAAGGATGTAGGTTTAAGTCTAGATCAGACCAGTGTCACTTTGATCACGACATCATTTCCGCCATAAGCAAAATACTTTTCTTTTTGTTACGAAAAGTTTGTATGGCAGAAACTTAAATATTTTTTGCACATAATTTTCGAAGAGTACTAATTTGTAATTGTTAAAAAAATATTTTGAGAGTTTTTGGGTTTTGGAGTCACGAACTTTAGTACAGGGAATAAATACTTGCAATTTAAATTTTATGTTTACGTGTAAAAATGCCAAAAGAAATACAGTGCTCCAAATAATTATAAGACCACCTCGAAATTGTTGGTGTTTGGGGTATGGGGTATCGTTTAAGTGTATTCAAGTAGTGTAAAACATTGTTTTCAATGAAAAACAGAATCGCT
>VYYI01000385.1:0-32920 GCA_021029175.1 Bilobella aurantiaca | reverse complement strand
TACCCATTGCGTTCTTGAGGTATCTTTGTTGCACCTTTTCTAGATTCTCATAATGGTTCAGTCCCCATATTCCAGCGCCGTATAAAGTAGTTGAGTGCAAGATGGACTGTAGTAACTTCTATATAAATCAAGTAATTAAGATTTAAGCAAAGATTTAAATTAAGAAAACGTTTTGCCAAACGTTTTGGTTAAGTGCAATTTCCCGTGCTGGAGACGTTTTGTCAAATTGATGCTGACGATACTGAGACTTCCAAACTTCTGTCCTTGGGTCTGGGAGGATGAGGTCCATCAGTGTCCTGAGTTTACTTCCTTGTAGAATTTTGCTCGGAGAAACAAAAGTTGTAGCATGAAGAGTGACACGGTACGAAAACAAGAATCGTTAAATTCTTGAAAGAAGGAAATGACGCCTTAAAAGTTAACCCTTAAAACTCAATGAAACTTTTCTTTTGTAAATGTAATAAAAACTCTCGATCAGATTCGCCACCACACAATAGAGCTCATGCTTTGTTGTAAAATAGCGAAAACATTTATTACCTTAAACTAAACTTGAGCTTGTAGAATTATCATCATTGTCAGGAAGCAGCAAGGTTTACAATTATTGCCGTACAAGTGCAGCATCTAATCTGTTATCGTGTTCACTTTAATTTAATACGACGTTTTTAATATTGACGTTGTACTTTAGGTGCCAGCAAAACTTAATGCGTGCTGGCTAGACGACCGTGGAAGCGCACAGGCACAACTGGCTGAAGTAGGGCGCGACAATGATTTGGCAAGGTCATTGAACTACAGCGCTGGACTCGATGAAAACTAAACAATGACAACCGGCCTTTGTTGTGCAACAAAGGTCGAGGGGTCACGGTGGGACTACGTTGGCTTTTTTTTTACATTTTGGCTGGAAAGCCAAAGGGTGAACTAACGGAGAACAGTCTCGACTAACTGACTTGCATCTTTTTATAGTAGTTCTCATAAGTACCAGGACATTGAAAATTTAACCCTAATCTACGAATAAAAAATAAACTAATCATAACAGACACACGTTTGTGTTTTATGTGATAAGTTGTGATTAATACTAACAAAGTAAGCTCCCCATTTGAGTCCTAAGTTGAAATACGACACTTGCCTACACTTAATTAGTAACCTCTTTAAAACAACAAAAGATTGTTCTGTCAAACGCATAATTTTCAATATAACGTCGTTCTTAAGAAATGGGTTTTGAGATTTAGCAAAAAAAAATAGTTCCAAAGAGCAAGTATAGCTTAAAATTTGACGACTAAAATGCCATAACGATTTCTAAAAATGCCAAATCAAAGATCACCTAAATGCGTACCTTGTTGATGAGCGCTCAAATGTTGTGAGAATTTTTTTTAAAGGAGAATTATTTACAAAGTTAGCCTAAAACCTAACCTAACCTGGAATATCCACGGAAAGGTTTTCCATCATGAAGCATCTTGAAGGTCATCTACGTTTTTATCTTCACAATACTTAAAAAATTATCTAAAAAATAACATTTATATTAATTTGTGTTTAGTAAAATAAAATACTATAAAAGTACTTCATCATGCATGCATACGCATTCTTGTCTTATATTGTAAAGTTTAAAGCCGAACGTAAATTTAGAAAAAAAAATGCAATACTCTGTATATCATCAATTGTAAATTCATTGCCCGCGGCATGCTCTGGAGTTTGTAAATGTAACGTAAAGTATGGTTAAATAGTGCAACAATAATTTATAATTAATGGTAGATAAGTGTTTCTTTTATTAGGATTCACATTTATTTTGTAATACCGCTCGTGAAAAATATAATTTTTTGTAATATGACGTTGATTATAACTAATAGATGAATAACTTGTGATATGATTATTTGGAGCAATTTATAAAATCAGTCTAGTGAAGAAAAAGTCGGCTAAATCAGTCAATTAGTCTCTTATTAAACGTTGGAAGCCCAATATAATTTACGATATATTAAACGAATAATATACAACAATTTACCGCAATAAACACCCTGCTTGTCCCGGAAAACTATACACAAAATAATACACCTTGTTTATTTGCATTTGTCGTGGAAAAAATTGTATAATATAAAGGTAGTGAACCGAGTAGCTTGAAACAAAGCATCGTTTTTTACGTCGACTTTTATAAAACTTACGCTTCAGAAAAATTATGGACAAATGGGAAGAACTTATTTGTTACAATTAATTATACACCTAGAAGAAAAAATCAATAGACCCTTGATAATCTACCAGATAAATAATTTCCTCCTCTAATTAATTTCAACACAAAATACAGTTATTATTCTACCTACAATATACAAATACTACAAATTTAGAAGTTTAATCAAATCAATAATACCATGTGATAATACCCTGTTTTAAACATTGTAATTACAATTTAGAGTTCCCCTATAAAACTCAAGCTCCAAGCTAAGCTAAAGCTATGTCATTTTGTAAATACCAGTTGTATATCACAAAATGCTGTTGACCAACTACGAAGTGAATGTGTATTTAATTTTGTTGACATGTGTCTCCAAATCCCGACTACTCGAATTCGATTTTTCAAATAATTCTAAACATTTAGTGATACATAAAGTCTGGTTTCGTCGAATTCCAGGATTTTTTACACTGATGTTGTTTGTTTTGAACGGCGCAATTTGCAGCCTCCGTATAATTTCTACTGATTCAGTTACGCTAAAAGTAATTTCAACTGTTCTATTAATTGGTTGCACTTGCATGAGTTCAGGACGCATAACAATAATGCTTTACCGCCAAGAATTGGTACAAATTATGAATAATATTCTGTCAATAAAGCAGAAATTACGTAAGTTACTTCTTTTTTTAAATTCAAACGTTTGTATTTACTTGGTTCATAATATAATATGTTGTTTGATTTTTTTTTGCTGGAGAAGAAACCTTGGTCAGCATACATGAAGCAAACGAATTAAATTCGCGGTTCCGTGGTCGCTCCTTTGCCACTATTATCATTTTAGTTTGCTTAAGCGGAGTTGCCGTGGCTACACAAATCACTCTTATTTTAAATTCCATGGTAACCGGATATTGGATTCTTAGCATCTATATTTTAGCGGCAAACCTCTACACTGCTGTCTACATGTGCGACACTATTGTAGTATTTGGCACATTTATAACATCCATAATCACCTTATCCGGGTGGTTGAGCGAAGTTTGGTAATCTTTAAAAATCATACATTACATGAACAAAATACTTGGCATGAAATTTGTTTTTCTACACACAGAATTGAATAAAAATTAATTTATGAATTCAAAATTTATAGCGACTTTTGAAAAACAAATTTTATTTAAATAACACCATAACGTCAAAACAATTGTTTCAAAACTTATATTAATGACAGACAACGCGCTAACCATAATACAGAGAAATTAATGAGAAACGATAAAAAGTTCATACAATTGACCTTGAAATTTCAGTTTGCCATCTGCATATTTGAATCACAAGGAAATTGATTGCTTACGTATATACCGAGTGATGCAACTGTTCAATTCTGTACACAACGCCGCCTTTGGTTCTGTACTTGTACCGATGTTGCAGGTCGAGATGATCTTTTGTATTTTTACACTAGTATTTTGCCTCATTCGTCTCCGACAAGCAATTCATTTGGCAGTTCTCGTAGTATTTTTCCTGTATTTGTTTTGCCTCATTATGACAATTGGTCCCGGTGCACTAATGATGTCTAGCGTGTTTAATATTTCATCAAAATTTTATCGAAACTTGACCAAATGTGCAGTTAAATCTGGAAACAGATTACAAAATATTTCTATACAAAAGGAATTACGTTCTATTTCTGTGCTGAAATGCACGGTCGGAATGTTTTATCACATGGAAGGGGTAAGACTTTCTGTATCAATAACTATAGCTTTCATCCCCTATTATGATGTATTCAATAAATTAAGAATTTATTTTTCTGATTATATTTTTCTTCCAGAAAGCCAAACTAACCTTATTTGACAATATGGCCCGTGGGATTGCATTTACTCTTCTTCTGTAAGCACTGATCACAAGTTTTTAGGTTTGCGGAGGTATTAAGCTATAGGCTTTTAACTAGACTATTTTAAGTTATAATTAGACTAAGTATTAATTATTGTGCATTAAGTTTGTACGTCCTCCATAGTAACATCCTTTTGTGAAGCCTTAAATTCTTGTGAGTACTATATAATTTTTTTTGCAACCGATTGTTGAATACGGTATCAAGCGTATAACGCATAAATTTTGACTTCTCCAAAACCAAGCAAGAATCCATACTTATAAATACTAGAAAGTGGATTGTGGTAATGTTTGTTTAGGTAAAAGTTTATTTAAAATTTTTTGAAGTATTGGATATTTTTATTGATTGATGGTATCATAAATCTTATCTAATTGTCAAAATAGTGACCAACTAGTTGACATAAGTTTACGTTGATACAATCAAACTTGTTTCATTTTCAGTTTGACTTTTGACTAAGTGGTTATTTCATCAATGATAAATTTATACCTGCTAAAACACAGTTGTTAGTATTCTGTTACATAATTAAGTTTTGTACAGCAAGGCAGAGCATCAAACCAAAATCCAACACACGTTCCGCTAATGGTTTTGTGTCTGGGTCCAATCGTTTTGAAGTGCTGTTGATGTTTTTGGTGCAATAATAAAAACTGGAATTTCTGAATTTGAACTATTAAAGGGTAAATGATCGTTATCTGACATTCGCGCAAAGCGGATGTTCAACATGGAAGGAGAGTTGAGATGTGTTAGGGATAATCGCTAATTAGCATAGATGTCGTCATCAAGCAGGCACAACAGATTATCTGTACATTCTGCTGTTTTACGCGCCTAGTCCACAAAGGGAGGACACCAACCTGACGCGAGGTACGGCCGTGGCTTTTGCCTGATAACCGCAGGTGAAAGAACATTGGAAAACCTATCGGCTAATTTCCATATCCTCTATCTGTGTGTACCTTATCACGCAGATACAAGGTCAGAGGCAAGGCAATTCCTCTAACGGGAAAACCAATAGCAAAGACCATTTTTTGTGGCCGATCAAGGGATTTGAACCCCCGTTCTCACGCTGAGTAGTGGAGAGAGACAGACACGCTACACTACAATACCAACACCGCAAACTGAATTTGAACTAGTAAAATAACTCATTCAGTGGAAAAAGAATATTAATTGCAAGGCCTATTATGTCATGCCGGCTTTTTTTTGTGTGTATTGCAAACGCAGCTCTCTCCTGTTTCCGCTTAAATACAACTGCGTCTGTCAGTGCCAGGGTACTAACGGCGTCTCTTCTTAACTCTGAAATAAACTCCCTTTCCATTAGTGTGTGAGGATATGACCTCAATATTAGATAATTACAATTAGGCAATAGTCTTAAGGCTTCGGGGCGCGCATAATCCTCCCTGCAAACTTTCGTACAGGTGCGCATCACCCTTAAGCCGATGTGGCTGTGCACGAGGAAGGAAGAAGATCTCGGCCAATCGCTTCATTCTCCTCAGATGGTCCCTAACGACCAAGGAGGACGGAATCTCCAGAACCAAGGAGCATGATTCACCGTTGCACCCAACCATCTCCATCCCGCATGATGCCCTCAGGTCAAGTGCCCCATTTACCCCCTTAAGTAAGTCCCTTAAGCCTGAAAAGCCTTGTGCCAGGATTTTCACTAGCACCAGAAGTGGTGCATAGCCAGGAGTGGCTTTAACCTTAAAGGCCCTCTTTTCCCTTTCTCGGCCATAGGCCTTAAACATTGTTAGGCCCCTTAGGGGCTTAGGATTATTTAGGTCTTAAGGCCATCATGATAGTTTTAGCCCAAGAGGGCTTCAGGCTAGTGCCAAGGGTCAAATAAACCCAGTATGGGGCCAAAGAGCCCGCAAAGTACTCGTTTCCTTACTTATTCATTTGGTGGAGGTCACTGTTCAATATTTACACGTGTTACAATAATACTATTGACTGAGAGACGATCTTACGAGCCTCATAAATTGCATCTCAAAAGTAGACTTTAGCATGAGTGAGTCTATTATGATAAGAATTTTCTTATACAATTTAGGCCCCTATCTGAAATGCGGCGATGGTCCCGGTATATCGTCTGTAAACACACCGAGCCACCGTATCGCCTATATAACGGTGGTGCAAACACGTGCATGTATTTCGGCCTGCTGTCAAAGTATCATTTTAAACTACTCCGTATTGAGAAACACTTTTGTGTTGATTATTTATGTTGTGGATATATTTTTATTCTGTGGGGTTCCATTGTTCGACGTCGTTGTGACATTGGCAACATTGACTTCCTCTATTTTTTGCTTGGGCTATTGGGTAAAGACTGGTAGTTAGTTACATACATATTTAAATAAACCGAGGTAACTCAAGTAGCGCGAGTCCTTCTAAGGTCAAAAGTTCGTTTTTGGGTGAACTTGATATTATCGAAACCATCTTAACTTTTTGTTTCTTACAAACACAGCGTTTGACCTTGAAATGTCATTTAGAAGTCAAGGTGTCATTTAGTGATTAATGGGGCCACAGACAACGTTACATATGCTAATTTCGTCCCCATTCACAAGAGTTAGAACTCTTTTAGGGGTCTTTTTCCCATGTTGTCAGAAAAATACCCTAGACGTGGACCTTTGACCACGCCAGAGTTCACCGAGATTCAAACACAAATAAACTGAAGGACACTACAAAGAACTTATATCTTTAAGCAGATTTAAGATAAGGTGTGTAGTCCCTGAAATAATCACTTTACCAGTACGAATGGACATAGGAAAAGACAGAATGAAAAAATGTAGTTAATAAACCATGGTAAAATGATAGGATCAAGTATCGTCAGTAGGAAAATTAGACAAAATTATTAAACTAGCGTTGTAGAAGTAGAACTTCTGAATCTCATAATCTTTTTATTTCATGAAAACATTCGAGTTTGACTTAATGCAAGGGCATTCTGAGATCAAGGGGTCATTTCGGTGTGCAAATGGTGCCTCTGGGGTCACTTAATCAATCTTAGCATTTCCTTAAGAAATCAAGATTGACCTTGAGAGCTCAATTTCTTTAATTAGAGGGCAATTTGGGGCCAACGAGAGGCGAGAGGCCACAGGCATCAGTGTACAATACAAATGTTGTTTCCTTTAAGAGGAACAACTTTTGTGAGAATAACTTTTCATGCTGACTTGGGATGATAGTCTTTATCTTTTACACCCAAAAGGGTCACGTGGGGCCTAACACAAATAAAATTGATCCGGAACAGATATCAAGGAATTCATTTCCGATTTGAGATTCAATATGTGTTGTGTAGCTCCTGAGGTTACTAAGGAAATAATCGATTAGTTTGAAAATTTTCTTTATTATATATGATTGTATACACTTTAATCCGAGACATATGAATTTTGTTTGATATCTTTGTATTTAAACCAGCAACTATGCATTTCTTATCTAATTTCACATATTTTTCATTTTTTTGGCGTCGAGATGCCACAAACTAGATATAGAACAGAGTGCATACTGCATACGTATCTACCAATCAATGAGAATTCTTAATCAAATGTACAACAATGTATGTTGACCAATTTTTACGCCCATCCTTAAGCTTGGAACAGTATTGCAGGTTTTCTTGACGGTTGATTGTATTGTTCGTCTTCATGATAGCCTACATGTCTTGCTCTCTTGTTTTGTTTTTTACATTGTGAACCTAATGCTTTTAATTGTTCCAGCGGCAAAAACTTTTGTCAAGAGCCCATAGTATTTCATCAAATTTTGACAAAATCATAAAAAGGGCCCGACGATGTGAATCAAGTGAGTCATCAATTGTAGGTTGTGCGTACTATGCCAGCTCCAAAATGTACAGTTGGAGGCTTTCACCATATGGAGCAAGTAAAAGTGTTTTTAATTGAAAATATCACTAAGATTTTTGAAACAGATTTAGTTAAGAAAAACAAAACTCACATTATTGGACAACATAGTTAACGGAGTTGTATTTATAGCTTGCTTGCTTTGACAAAATAATGTAATTTAGTTTTATGTACACTAACACGAAAGTTTCTAGGAGTTTATCATGGATATAAAATTTATCCAAATTATACTACGTTGCTCCGAGTAAGAATGTAGTATGGCAGTATAGCAGAGCATGTCGTTTGCGTTTGCTAAAATGGGTTAGAAGTATTATCAAATAATAGAATCAATAAAGTTTGTACATCAAATTAGGCTGGACAACAGCCAAGTACAAAATAAGAATTCAGTACTCCTTATTACATAAAAATGAAAGATGATCTCGCCTCAATTGAAATTTTTGAGTATTCCCACATTTTATAATAGAGTTGTGTTAGATTTTGTGCAATTAAATCGTGCTTAAGTCAAACTAACCATTTTAAAAATTCCCGTGAAAGAGTTTAAGATCCCAAGTTGCATACTACACCATTCATGTGAGCTCAGTAGCCCAGATGAGGTGAAGAACCGGCCATAAAAACCTTATTGTAATACCCTCTATAGCCTACAATAGTTTACAATATGGCCCCAAAAATCATAATTTCATTTGGAAGCTTCCACTCGAAATTCCAATTCCTTGTGATACTTAAAATCTCGCATTGAGTGGAACAGGTTTCGCTCTTCCTCTACCTAAGTAATCCACATTTAGAATTATAAAAATTAGAATTAATCTATGTCACAAATCCTATACTAACATTTAAATCACATTTAAGTGTGTACTGTTACTAAATTTATGTGCTTACCCTCAATGTTTTATCTTGTTCTGAATTTAAATAGACAATCGTCAGCTTTTCCAGTGGCTGAATAATTTTATGAAGGGTGAGAAAGACTAGAGCCAATACAGTAGCGCGTATTCCTTTGTCACAATTGAATTCCAGATTCTGCAAATCTATTGATACAAAAACCGTCAAACAGGTCAATTCAAAGTTTTTGAAGCAGGTAACACTAATAATAGTAATGCAACATACTTTGATATTTTGCAAACGAACATTTGTATATTGATTGTCCATCAAAGAGTGGAAAGCCAGTAGCAATGTTGTGGTCAAATTTGCCGAATTTGAGGTTTGTGACGCTTTGAAACTCAATTGCAAAGTAGTTGAGAAATTCAATTGGTAGGTTTCCAATAAGTTCCAAATTGTGCACTCCCGGGAAAATTAGGTGGAACTTGGGAGGTGCAATTTTGTTCCAAATCCAATCGCCGTCGCTTAAGTGTAAGAAGTGCACGCTATCAAAAATGAAATCCTGATACGTTGAGGAAAAATTTGTTGAGACGACCGCGTTGAGTGTCACGTGCGTAAGAAAAGGAGTGGCGTTGAGTTGAATGGGAAATAACGAACTTGTTGTCCCATACCAAAGTACGAACAGGTGTGTGAGGCGTGGAAACGGTGGTAGCGGCGGGGGAAATCCGTATGGTAGGCTCAGTGAAGTCACATAATCAGCGTATTCCGCATGCGCTAATCGTATTAAGCGACGACTGAAGCGGGGAGGAGGGTAAGTCAGTGTTACTTCCATCTGCAATCAAAAATAAAAAAAAATTTACTTCTAGACTTAGAACGCAATCATCATGAGCAAAAGTATTGTTCCTAATTCGAGACGCATTCATGAAATGAATTGTCCAAAATTCAATCATATATCCGAACTTTAAGTTTCTCCTAATACTAACATAATAAGAATCGCGTTGTATTAATACTGAATATTAGGCTAGGCCCAAAGGAGTTGTAACTATTAATATTAATTAGAAAATTTAAATACTAAATCTAATATGCGACAATGTGAACTCGAAGTATTGTTGATGTTACATCCATTGTGCTGCTTGCTGCAATTACTTTCTACATTTTTGCCCTATTGTATGCCGGTTTACACTAACCAGGAGTTGGTCTGAAGTGCACAAGAGCTAAAATTTCGAAACTTTGCTATTTTAATACATATAATTAAAAACAATTTTTAAATATAGTATGAAATTTCAACGCTCAAAATTTTGGAAAAAAAAATTTGCTGCAAATTTTTGAAATTCTTATGGAAGTTTACGTGCAAAAATTAAAGAGTTACGCTTGCCCCCCTTCTCAAAATTTGCAATTTCTGGCAAAATTTGTTTCCCCAGTTTTGTTCCGGAATACAACTTATGTAACTTATGTATAGAATCTCACACAATTGCTGCGCTTTGTCTGACCTTGGTTAACCTTCCAAATGACAAGGGGAGTTCAAAAACTGTATTTGGTGACCTTGACATGTCATGGTTTGACCCGTAGAGGTCACGAAAGGTCAAATTTGGTTCGAAGGCGTGTAGGGTATCCCATGAAAGGTAATGACAAGGGGAGTTCAAAAACTGTATTTGGTGACCTTGACATGTCATGGTTTGACCTGTAGAGGTCACTGAAGGTCAAATTTGGGTCAAAGGGCTGTAGGGTATCCCATTAAAGGTAGTGACAAGGGGAATTCAAAAAGTAAATTAGGTGACCTTGACATGTCATGGTTTGACCTGTAGTTAACGAAAGGTCAAATTTGGGTCAAAGGCATGCATCGGCTATCCCCTGAGTGGTAATACAAGGGTAGTTCAAAAACTGCAATTGGTGACGTAGACATTGAATGGTTTGACCTGTAGAGGTCACCAAATGTCAAATTTGGGTCAGCATTTATAGTATCCCCTGAAAGGGTTGGGGCGTAGCTACATGGTCGATTAAAATTTCCCTAAGTCCTAAGGGATTCTTTCCCTCATAAGCTCAAAAATGACCTATATAAACGTTGTTCAGAATACAAAACTGAATAGCTTTTCTCTATAAAAAATTTTTCTGCGGGTCACCGTTCCAGGTCACTAGTGACCCCTTGGCCGAAAAAAACTTGGCTTGAAAAAAAAATATTCGAATTTTTTTTTCGAAAATTCAACAAATTTTTATGTTTCTCGACGTTGAATAATTCAAATTGAACTGCTGTGTTTTTTTTTATTTTTCAAAAAAAGACAACCCCATATGAGGCGTAGACTTTTAATACGAAATTTTTTAGCTGTGTAATATTTAAATTAATGTTGGCATTCAATTTGTATCTATATCAAATTCAATAACAAATAACTAAAATGTGTTATTAATTTAACTAAATTAATTAAACTTCATATTAATATATTCCACACATAATTTCAGTTCAGCATTCTATTGTATTTTGGGGGTCTTTTTCGCAGACTTGAAGAACGATTTAAGTTTGAAAACATATTTAGGTAGACAAACTATTCGACCTTATTTAAACTTATCCTAAGATTTCCCGCAGTAAATGTATTTTTATAGACGTGAATATTTGATTTTGCCATTAGGAGCTATGCGTGCACAGATGGACAAAACAAACAGTTGCACTCAAGTTACACTTCTATGACGTGATTCTTTGTTTAAATCCTTATGTCCTAATGCTAGGGATTGCTTTTTCCTTTCCTTTTAGTTCTTTTTCCGGGAAACGAAACGATTAAGAAACAAATTTGTCTCTTCATGGAGACGGACTCTTTCTTGACCTTTGGTAACCTCTAAAGGTCAAGCCATGACATGTCAAGGTCACCAAATACGGCTTTTGAAACCCTCTTATCATTACCATTCAGGGGATACCCTACATGCCTTTCACCAAAACTTCACTTTTGGTGACCTCTAAAGGTCAAGCAATGACATATCAAGGTCACCAAATTTACTTTTTGATTTCCCCTTGTCACTACCTTTATTGGGATACCCTACATGCCTTTGACCCAAAATTTGGCATTTCGTGACCTCTTAACGCCAAACAATTACATATCAAGGTCACCAAATTCACTTTTTGAACTCCCTTTGTCATTACCTTTCATGGGATACCCTACAAGCCTTTGACCCAAATTTGACCTTTCGTGACCTCTACAGGTCAAACCATGACATGTCAAGGCCACCAAATACAGTTTTTTAACTCCCCTTGTCATTACCTTTCATGGGACACCCTACATGCCTTCGAACCAAATTTGACCTTTCGCGACCTCTACGGGTCAAACCATGACATGTCAAATTCACCAAATACAGTTTTTGAACTACCCTTGTCATTGGGAAGGTTAGCCAAAGTCAGACAATGCGCAGCAATTGTGTGAGATTCTATACATAAGTTGTATTCCGTAACAAAACTGGGGAAACAAATTTCGCCAGAAATTGCAAATTTTGAGAAGGGGGGCAAGCGTAACTCTTTAATTTTTGCAGGTAAACTTCCATAAGAATTTCAAAAATTTGCATCAAAATTTTTTTTTCCAAAATATTGAGCGTTGAAATTTCATACTATATTTAAATGTCGTTTTTAATTATATGTATTAAAATAGCAAAAGTTTCGAAATTTTAGCTCTTGTGCACTTCAGACCAACTCCTGGTAAGTTACAATTACTAAACTACGCATTCTCCAAATAAGTTTAAATAATGATGCGAACTAGTATAAAGTTTTCAGTAACGCAAGTATTCTGGTTCTGATATAAAATATCAGAACTTTGAAAATTCTTACAAAAACATTGTGACCAATCTTCAGCCTAAACATTAATAGTACATTTAATCTAAAAAAATATTTGAAATCTTACCTCTCCATTCTTTGAATAGATGCAGAGTTCATTCAAAGAAATTGTAGAAAGTGCTGCATGAGATCGAAATAGATATTTTGCTTGCACAGGCAAAAGTGTTCCTGAAATAGAGCTTTTGAATTCTCTCAAGTTGGGAGCCAATTGAAACAAAGTTTTTATAAATTCGAAATCCAACCTTCGTCCTGTTTGTACGGGTCGCGTTTGACGCAATTCAAAACGGTGTAGGCGCGCGAACTTTACATCATGTAAAACTGACTTTGTTGGCATATCGGGAAGTCCCATTACACTCATTTCGACAACGTTTTGCATTTTCCTGAGAACTTCTAAAGACAAATCCCCCTTATCCAATTCCTCCAATATTACTTCCGATGTATGAGATTTGATAAGGTTGAGAATTTGTGGAAGTGCCGCACATGGTTTTCCAAATTCAAGGGTACCAAAGGGGTAGGGCCAAGAACAATTTCCAAAAGTAGTCAAGAACCGCTGAGGGTCCCCTTGCCTCGTGAACTTAATCCTGTCTCTGCGTTGCTGTAGGCGATTAGATAATACTTCATTTATTCTTCGGCTGAGACAACGGAGATTTGGTAATTGCTTTTTGTGGCATGAAACTACAATCTGTTCAACAACCTAAAAACCCAACCAAGTGTATTCTAAATTCTTCTTGGAATTTTACTATAGTGCAAATTTACCTCTAGTGGGAGACGGGGTAGAAGTTCTGATGTTGTTAATTCCCTTACTGTAGAACAATATTCTTTTGAAGGATTCAGAATACTTTTCAATAATTTGCCTCTGGAAGCAAGAAAAAAGAACAAAAGCCGATTTGTAATGTTATGTTCAATGACGTTTAATGAGGTGAAGATTTTTATATGTTTTATGTTACCTATTATTTCCAGCATAATGGCAGAAATAGATTTCTTCTATTGTAATTCCTTCACTAGTTCCTTTTCCAACCTAAAATTTAGTTTAATAATAATATACTATACATTTTATTTATCTTATTTGATTTCGATTTCACCCATATGGACTTACAATTTCGTCATAAAAGTGAAAACTTCTTGGTGGAATATTCCATCGTCTTTCTAAATAATCGACAACTAAGTTGTCAATGTGTGAAAGCATTGCAGCAACGTTAACCATAATTGTTGTTGTGGATTAAAATGTGCCGTTAGAAATTTGAAAACTATAAGTTATGTATACTTAACGTCAAAAATGTCTAAAAGTCTATCAACACAAGTAGAAATTATCGGCGGAAGAGACAGAGTGTTATAGCAAAGTTTGAAAAAAAAAGAAGCTAAACCAAACCTCCCAAAAAATAAGAAAACAATTTATTCTTGTCATCGCCTAAGGAAACAAATTTGGCGATGCACCTTCCTTTACAAAAGGCAACCCTTAAGAAGGGTAAGACATTGATATTCAGAAGAGCGATATTAAACTACAAAAATTGAGTGCTGCAGTAATCAACTAAACGCACAATCATCCTTTAATAATGAAAACATTTTGCTAATGACAATAGCCGTAAAATACTGGTTGGGTACTTCAGGTTAAAATGAACTGCCTTATTTTGTATAGTGGTGCAAATATATTACGTATTACATGTTTCACTACTAAAACTTCAATTCACTTCCAAAAGTCAAAATATAATATTTTAATTGTAGTTTAAGCTTAGAACTTAATTGCTGGTTGAGATGGTTCACAATTTTCCCATTGCTGATTTATGCAATTTTGCATTTACGTTGTAAATTGCGACGAATGAACAGTTTTCATTCACGGTAGTATTCATGCGTATCGTTTCACATGCATATCAATCCTTATCATATCACACCTACCTTAAATTGCTCATTTACTGTCTTGAACTAGCTCTCAAATGCATTATCCGACATTCAAAGAGGAAACAAATAGTGCATTTTTGATTGATAATTCGAATAATATGATGAACATTGCTTACAATTTTTCAGTCTAGCACGGACATGTCTAAGCTGAATTCATTTTTTGACGTTTTTTTAAATAATAAGATGATTCGGAGAGACCATCTCCTTTTCACCCTGAACTAAGTACATACTCAAAATAAAAGATTTTAAATACAAGAATTCTGTATTCTTGTAATTTTTTTTGTGACGTGTATGGGTTTCAAAGGAACCAGTTAAGTAATCATTCGCCATATTTGCACCTAGATTCAGAAACACAAAGTCTGAATCGCAATCGGTCTGAAGTTTTTTTTGAAATGTTGTTCTTATATAGAAAGTCGCGTATTATTGTTTTGTCAGATAATAATATAAAATTATGTATAATTATATACCTAAGATATACAAATCAGGTCAAAATTTGGGGTATTGGATGCAACCAGATAATTACAAGCTAATTGTTGCATACATTAAAAATTTATACTCAAATTCTGCCCACTCTATATGCATAAATACAGAACTACATTACAAATCTTACAGCATATCTACTAGAAAATTGAGGATTAGGCACTCAATATGTTGCTGAGTAGTTACGAATTAAAAGTACTTTTGCGTTTTATGACAATCGTCGTAAAATTGCACGTACTTGAACTTGAGCTTTCTAATAGTACAAAAACCTTTTTAATTGCAAAAGGCGATGTTAGAAGATTACCAGGCATTTTTACTTTGATTTTCTACTTTTTGAATTGTATAATATGCTGTCTCCGAATAGCCACATCAGATTCAGTTACAATCAAAGTCATTTCTATGGTCCTGTTGATCGGTTGCTTTTGTATGAGCTCACTTCGTGTCACTTTCATCTTGTATCGCCATGAGTTGTTGCAAGTTGTAAATAATATATTCTCACTACATCAGCAACTAAGTAAGTTTGGAATAAAATGATTGTATAATATTGTACTGTAACTTTTGTATATTCTACTTTTTCTTTGATCAGAACGCTTGGCTGTATCTTATGAAGAAAACCAATCGATCACCCCAACGACACGCGGGCGTGTTTATGTCACAATTGTAATTTTAATGTGCTGCTGCGGAATCACTATGGCCGCACAAATTTCGATCGTATTAAACTCATTGGTCTTGGGTTATTGGGTCATGCTCATTTACATTGCAGCGGCCTGCCTCTACGTCATTGTGTACATGTGTGACTTAATTGTAGTTTTGGGGATTTTTATACCTTCAATTATAACTTTGGTGACATGGTTGAAGAGAGCGTGGTAAATATGGTTTACTGTGAAATCTAAACATAACCCACCGAAAATTCTCAAAACAAAATATTCCCCAAACATGGATTTTGTCCGAATTACATTTACAAAAATGTTGAAAATATGGTTATTTAGAGATTCAAACAAGCAAAAAAAACGTTATTTGTCTAATTTTCCTAATGGTTTAAAATTATACATGTTCAATAATACGTTTTCAAGAACATTTACATATTCTGTAGTTTGGTACCTCATCGGCATGTTCAAAATCAATTGGACTCAATTCATATTTATCGAGTGATTCAACTCTTCAACTCTATGCACAACGCAGCTTACGGTTCTGTTCTTATACCAACCATGAAAATTCAAATAATTCTGTGCATTTTCACTGTGGTTTTTTGCTTAATACGTCTCCGACAATTAATACACTTTGCCGTCTTTATTATATTTGCGTTTTATTTGTTTCTGCTCATTATGGTCATTGGGCCTGCTGCACTGTTGATGTCAAATGTATTTAATATTTCGTCAAAGTTCCATCAGAACATGAAGAAGAATCCGCAATCCTGCAATACTAACGATTTGCAGCGTTTGTGGATTAAAAAGGAATTGAAATCTATTTCTATTCTTAAATGTACTGTTGGAAAATTTTATCACATGGAAGCGGTATGATACAACAGTAGATCCGTTAAAATATTTCTATTTTAAATTAGTCACTCAAACTGATTTTTACAGGAAGCAAAGCTAACGTTATTGGACAATATCGCACGCGGAATTGCATTTACACTTCTATCTGTGAACTAGATTTTTAACTGAGCTAAGGAATTAAAAGTAGCATTTTAGTGAAAGCCAATGTAAAAACTATGGAGCGTTTTAGCTCTAATTGTAAGCCATATGATGTTGAAGGTTGAAAGCATCATGCTTGTAAATCATTGTTTTCAAGTAATATTTTGTAGAATATAGTTCTTTATTCAATATAATATTATATAAATTTATAGTTTTATGCGCTATGCGCTATTTTTAATAGCCGTAGTTTGATAAGTGTACGGAGAAAAGATTTCTCATGTTTTATAGCTAGTGTTTTTAAAAAAGCATCTCAATCCAAACAGTGAAGCGCCCTCAGCTTTACCAGAAGCAGGAAGTACGAATCTCGGTACTGCCACTACCTTCAATATTCGTACACGCACCGGGTTCTTTAACAATAGCCTACCCTACCGCGCCCTAACACGTTACTTAATTATCACCTAGGCCCTCAATGGGCCCCAGGGACTACTCTGAAGGTACATTCAGCATGAACGAAGCCAGAGGCTCCGCCATGACTTACGACCTGAGACCTGTTGGTCCCAGCAGTTAAAGTACACCTTAAACCGAAGCATCAATCAAATCCAGCTCTACATCTTACTTACGTTATTATTTATTGAACTAAGAATTGAAGTAAAGAAGTCAGGAGACTTCTGAATAAAGACAATGTCTGGAGGTCCTCTGCCTCTTGTTAACCTAAGCCTTAGTATTTATACCCTTCCTGAAACGTTCTAAGTTTTACCTTCCTCCAATCAGAGAGCTTTCAGCCACCTGCCTGATACTTAGTCATAACTACGTATTTGACACGTGCACATTTGCACATCTGCTTATTAACACTATGACACACTCTAATTAGGTGGGCAGCTTAATTAGGCTCTAAGATGATTATTCCTAACCGCAAAGACTCTCCTTCCTACTTTGGCTTGTGCCACTTATCTTCCTACTTACAACAACAGACGCCTTCCTCATTGGGGGCGTGTTTAGTGAACGGCCATAATTGTGGGCCGTAACAACAGGAATATGCAGGTGCATTGTTTTTTTTTTCATTTTTCTTCTTCAGTGTCAATCGAGGAGCCGAGGAGGAGGCACCTAGAAAGTGAGCCCTTCCTACTCTTAGTTCTACAAAAACTCACCTGCTCTTTACACTAGGCCAAAGGTGGGCATTGTCTTTAGTTTAAATCGTTTGTTTTGCAAAGTATGGGGGCAAATTAGTGCTCCTCCTGTCTTTGGACGTGTTTGTATTACTAGATGTCTATATTTGCAAGGCGCTCTTAGCTTGAATTCTGTTTAGTGTTTGTTAAGAAGAAAACATTACTAAAAGTAATGAAAAATATTTAATTCACCATAGTAATCACCGTATTGAAAGCTGTGCGTGCGTGCGTGTTTAGATTACAAACATGGCTTGGGTATCTGCCCATGTGACAAAAGAGAAACTAAGCCATAAGTATACTTTGCTACCAAAATCCCTGCAAAAAGCTGGAAGCGATACTTCATTTTGAAATAATTAATCCGTAATTGATGTTGATTACAAACTCCATTTTGGACAACTAATTGTTTAGCTAGAATAATTTTGGAACTCAAATGTGCTCACAGGTCTCCCTAATTTGCTGATTCAAAACCAGAAATATATTTTCGGGTTTTCACTAGTACTAGAATAAACTCAAAAATCTTTTTTGCTGTGGGGGTTGTTTAGGAGTTGTTAAAATGATGGCGATAATAGAGATAAATAGCCTGTTTGCTGCAATATGAAGTACATTTGCAATTTTTAATGCATTTGTAGTCTTCTAATGCAACTGTAGTTTTGAAATTTAATTGCGAAACACAGACATTAGATAAATTTTGAAAAGTAGTCACGTAGCTTGTTTAGGCAAGTTGGCTGATTTATATTTTTTTAAACGAAGTTGAAACTGAAGCCGATAATTGTATTTTATTTGATATATTGCCGATCGACTAAATTTGAAGATGCCCATTGTATGCTGCAATCCGAAATTCCAATTTCTTGTGATACTCGAAATCCCGTAGCAAATAGCATATAATAAAGACGAAACTAAAACTTTAAATATACTTCCTTCAACGTATCAGAAGGCCTATAAAGCTTCCGGCATCCAGCGCTTTATATAAATATTGTAAAATTCATTTATAATATTACAAACATATTTTGAAATTTTACAAATGGCTATTTATTTCTCCCTTGTCCCGGGATCCATGTTTCAAAGAGTGGAAATCCGGAAGAGTCCTTTTGGTCAAACTTGGTGAATACTAGGTATGTGACGTCTTGAAAATACGTAGCAAAGTAGTTGATAAATTCCTTGGATAGGTTGCCAGTGAGCTATAAAGTGTGCACTTCAGGGAAAATTAAGTGAAACATGGGATATGTAGATTTGTCCCAAGTCCAATCTCCGTCGCTTAAGTGTAGGAAACCCCCACTTTCAAAAATGTAATTGTGATACGTTGTAGAGGAATTTTTCGAAACCGCTTGGTTGAGTGTCATGCGCGTGAGAAAGGGAGTCGCATTAAGTTGACTGGGAAGCATGGAACCTGGCAGTCCATACAAAATCCTGGTCAGATGTGTGAGGCATGGAAACTGTGGAAGTGCATGCGAGTAGTGTGAGGTACATTCAAAGAACAATGTCAGCGTATTCCCCATGCTCAAATTGGCTTCCGTTGAGGCCCATGAAAGGTGTAACGTAAGCCAGTGATACGTCCATCTGTATTCAAATTTAAGCCAAATATTTCATTACTGATGTTTGTTAGTCTTTGAACCGAGTTCTGAGTATGTTGCTTGAGCAATTGAAACATAATCAACATTTTTTGTTTACATTAGTCAATTTACCTCTCCATTCTTTCTCGTCAGGTAAAGTCCATTCAATGTAATTTTAGAAAGTGTTTTATGAGATGTAAATAAGTTATTCGCTTAAGCAGGCAAAAGGGGTCCTGAAATGAGATTTTTGAATTCTCTCAAATTGGAGCCAAGATTTTATATATTGATAATCCAGCATCTGCCAATTTTGCAAAGAGTTTTGACGCAGATTGAGAAAACGTAGACGGGGGAGTTGTGCGTCAAGTACAATTGCTGTTGGAATATATGGAAGCACAGTGACGCTCAGTGCCGAAACGTTTCGCATTTTACTCAAAACTTCAAACGGAAAAACTCATTCTCCGAATAAGTCTAATTTTATGACAGATCTGAGAGTTAAAAATGTTGAGTATTGCGAGATGGGCCAAAATATGCTTTCCAAATTGAAGGGTATCATATGTGTGAGTCAAGGAAATAATTCTGCTAGCAAAGTTGCTTATGAATCGCTTTGCATCTCCCTGCCTTGAAAAATTAAGTCTCTTCTTGCATTGCTTGTATACCAGTTCATTTATTCTTCTGCTGAAGAGACGAAGGTTGAGCAGTTGCCTTTTGTTGCAGGAAACTAGTATCTGCTCAACAATCTAAAAACATAAAACTTGCATCTTGTATTGGTATTGCAGTTAGTTAAGGTTTACCTCTAGGGGAAGGCGTGGCAAATGTTTTGTGGTTGTTAATTCTCTTAATTACTAACAATATTCATTTGGCGGAATCAAAATACTGTGCAATGATTTACTCTTATATGGAAGCAAGCAATTTATTATACAGGTTTGTTTGAATTGAAACAACTCCACATGTTTGATTGAATTTTGAAGTATAATTTTGAATATTTTTACAAATTTTACAAGCTTCCATCACCAACTATTTCCAACAAAATGATAGAGACACTTTCTTCGAGTGTAACCACATGAGCACACTATTAATTCCGATCCTACAAATTAATATAAATCAGTCGATGAATTTGTCATTTAATGACGAAATTCGTCGTCATGGACAAACATATTGTGATAACACTAACGCATAATTAATGTATTGCAACTTAGCTGGTGTTGATCTAATGGTAAACTTTCAGGTGGTATTTCCTATTTTCTCTCTAAGTAATTGAGCCCTAACTTGTCAATATTCGAAAGCATTGCAGTAACGGTAACAATGTTTGTATTACCATTTGAAAAATATATATGCACAACACTAACATCTATTAAATGTTAGAATTGTCTATTGGTTTAAGTAGATTTCGGTAGCTTGCAGAGAAAGAATAGGAAATGCAATTTACAAGTGAGATAAAACTGGACTGGAAAACAACTATGTTTATTTTCATCATCACCTCAGGATATAATATGGAACATTGAGTTCTTATGTGATGCATTTACATTAAGCTTGTAGAAAATTGCACCCTTCCTAAAATGCCTCCTACAATTGAAATATCGCAGAAGCGTTGTTTAGAAAACTGTACAGTTGTACAATTCCAGAATAGAATTGCTTAAACGCAATATTCAATTTCTTACTTTAAATTTGTTGCAATTATCACAATGTAGTCAGATAAGATGCAATAAATCCAAATCCTTTGTTATGTCAGCTTATTCGTTAAACGATTAATTACTCACTAGTCATTCATCTGTTGGTGTTCCGTACATAAATTAGATCTTTTATGTGAGGATATTTAGTTTTTTAAGGGTAAATAAGCTAATAATTCCAATTAATGCCTACAAAATCTGTTTTTGTGTGTTGCAACAGAAAAAAGTCGCAGAACCACAATCACAAAATTATTTTTACTTCATGGATGGTTCAAAGTATCGTAATTACCGTTATTGTTGTCTCCCAAGATAACAAGTGTCATGAAGGTAAATTACAACTAAAAACCTAAAATCATTAAGAAAATTTAATAATTAATAGTAAATTATTAAATTAGTTGACCTAATATTACTAATGCTAGGGATGTATACAACTGTACAATAACCAATACTTAAGGAAACTAAAATGAAAGATAACAAAAACAGGTTTTAATGTTTTTAAGGAATTTTTTCAGCGTAACTTTGTCTCAGCTTTTGTTTTTCCAAAGTAGTCATAATTAAATGTCCTTCTTCATTCTAAATATATTTAATTATACACTGGAGATGAGGAAATCAATAACCCTTCATAATTATACGATTCGCTAGCTGATGAAATGCTAATTATAACTAATACCACCCTTTTGCATTAAGAAATTTGAGTCAAAGTTTTATAATAACTCGTTGGGGAATCAGTTTATAATTCTAATCTATTACATTAAATTCAATAAGGTCTCAATTCTGGTATAAAAGTATTTGTTTACTACCAGTCCAGTCAAAGCAATAAAATGTTGTTGAGCTGCTATGAAGCAAAAGTACTTAAAATGTTTTTGGGATTAGTGGGGAAATTGCAATTAGTTGAGTTTGAGTTCAATAATGAGTTACAAAAGCTATCGGTAGATGAAACTTGGTTTCGGCGTATCCCAGGAATCGCTTCGTTGGTTATTTTTCTTTCACAAATTTTGATTTGCTGTCTTCGTATTTTGTCTACCGAGTCGATTACCGTAAAAGTAATTTCAACAGTTCTAATAATAGGCTGCTTTTGCATGAGTTTGGGACGCATAACAATACTGCTACATTGGGAAGAGTTGGTTCAAATTGTTAACAACGTTTTTTCATTGCAAGAAAAATTAGGCAAGCTTAAAATTTTGAAAACGTGTAAACGTAGCTTTATATACATCCTTTTTATAAGCAGAGAATTATATACCTGCCGAAGACAAAAATGAGAAAATTTCAAATGCACGTGGGCACGTGTTTGCTTCAATTATAATTTCAATGTGCTTCTGTGGAATCACAATGGCAATTCAACTTTCCGTTGTTCTAAGCTCAATGGTAACGGGCTATTGGCCTCTTGGAATAAATATTGCAGTTTCAACATTCAACACTGTTGTCTATATGTGCGACACAATTGTGGTTTATGGCAGCTTTATACCATCCATTATTACGTTGGTCAGTTGGCTCAAAAAAATTTGGTAATTTTCAGTCGAATAAATTACATAATGCTCATAATGCAGCACCAAAATTAAATAAAATTGTTGATTGATACAACAAATATGACGCAATTAATAATTTGGTGAATACTCGAAGACGCTAAATAGAATAGCACATGATTGAAACCTTTGTACTGTGGTCGATAAGCTGAACCCGACATTTTACAAACATCTTTTTTTAAACTTTAGTTTTGCATCAAAATTTATTTAAAAAAAAAGAATTTTTTCTTTTGTAGTTTGTCACCTGTAAAAGGAGGCCGAATTGACTCAATACGCATATATCGGGTGATGCAACTCTTGATCTCTATACACAACACTGCCTACGGTTCCGTTCTTATACCAAGTGCGAAGGTCCAAATAATCTTGTGTATATTTACAGTCGTTGTTTGCTTAGTACGTCTTCGAAATTCGATTCATGTCGCGGTTTACTTGATTTTTGCATTCTATCTGTTGCTGACATTTACCGTAATTGTACCTGGGGCATTGTTGATGTCAAAAGTTTACAATCTTTCGTCAAATTTTCATTGGAACATGAACAAGCAAACAAAGTTTTCGATGCAAGATAACTTTCAGCATTTGGTTATTCAAAAGGAGTTACGGTCTATTTCTATTCTAAGGTGTACTGTTGGAAGTTTTTATCACATGGAAGCGGTATGATTGTTAACTATTGTAAAGTCTCTATTTTATTTTAAATAGCCTAACGTTTTATTGCAGGAAGCCAAGTTAACTCTATTAGATAACATCGCTCGTGGAATTGCATTTACGCTTCTCTCTTTGAACTAGATTATGAGGTTACTAAAATACCAATTTGAAGAAATGCCAAGCTTGTAGTCTGCTTGCGATTACTAATTCATAAGTTTCACATTTTTATTTGTACTACTTTTTGCATTTAAGGGTTACGATGTATAGTGGTATAATTTTTGTAGATTTGTTGTATTCTTCAATTGCTCGTATTAGTTACTTGCATTGGGCTTGGAGTATTGTTTTAATATTTACGTGGAGCAAATTTAAATATGTGTTTAAAATAAAGAAATTAAATAAAATTCGCGTAACACCGTGCTAAACGTATACTTTATGCAATACTCATTTTTTGAGAACTGTAAAAATTTAAAGTTCACCGGATAGCTCATAATTAATGAAATTATGAATTTTACAACAAACTTGGGCCAATAATATTGGTTTTGGGTCATGACCGTTTAAGGTATTAGGGTCACGGTGGCAAACGCGTGCTACATTTGAAAAAGTTCCCATGTGAGAATCGTAACAACCACTTCACATTAATTCGTGGACTTGTCAGTAAGATAGTTTAAATTTCTAATTTGCCTGTCATGTTGTTATCAGAAATTAAAATGTATAAGATGTTAAATCAATGGCTTGAATCCTTATGAAGTATAGATTTAATTATGATGACTGTGAACTTAATTCAATTCGATGAGCGGTGTTGAATTATCAATTCGATCAAATGCTTGGAGATCAAGTTAAAAGAATAATTTACCACAGTTTTTTTCTCATTCGAATGTGAATTTTGGTTGCAGAAGCAATATGTTGACAAGATATGAACGTAAGCTATTGCGCACCTTTCTCGTGCTGGTGACAAAATTAAATTTAGTTGAAATACAACTCCAAACTACGTCAAATCAAATCCAGGTGACAAGATCAAGTGTCTGCTTGAAAGTTAAGGGGCTTGCTACTTTGTCAACATATATTTTAAATTCTATCCTTTGTGTGATTCGTATTAGTACCACTGCTTCAACTATCATTAAAGTTCTTGAAATATTTCTACTGATATCTATATGCGCTGGATTTTCTGTCCGTTTTACGGTTATGGCTTTCAGAGTAGAATTAGTTCAACTTATTTTCAACATCTTTTTCATGGAAGACAGCTCTGGTACTTGTTGATAATTAGTTTATATGGAAGTATACTGCAATTTACTAAATAGGAACATTTTGCAAAAAAATTTGTCCTAAAAAGTTGTCACCCAACAGCCATGTACATTTTACAGGCAATGATGGTGAAAGAGGAACTGATTCTGATTTCAAAAAAACAACTCGAGGAAGGTTGTATAAAGCAGTCATTTGCACAATGGTACTTAGCGCAACTGGGACAGTTATTCAGAATGTATTGTTAAATCACTCCTTGTTTCCAAATGCCTACCTTCGCTCTTTATATCTAGTCGTCGAACTTTATTTCGTCCCTTCTTTATGCTGTGACTTGGTAATTATAATAGCGCCTCTAGTGCCTTCAATAGTGACATTGGTTTGCTTGTCAAACAGAGCCAGGTAACATGCTATTTAATTATGTAATATAGAAGCAATTTAATTAATGTGCAGCTGGTCTATAGTATCGATTTTCCACTTGACTTGGCGATATCCAATACGAAATGCATTCATGCCTACCGCTCACTTCAAATCCTTAACCAACTGCACAACACTATTTTTGGACCTATTTTTCTCCCTATTTTCAAAATGTGTGTCGTCATGTGCCTTTGCTTAACAGCATTTTGTGTCGTTCGCCTTCGACAATCACTTCACATCGCATTCTTATTGGGATGTTTAATGCAACTGCTCACTCTCATTGGTTTAATTGCTCCGGGTGCTTTGCTTATGTCTGCCGTTTACAATATTTCTTCCAATTTTCGTCCCAATATGAAAAAACGCTTGAGGGATTCGTTGTTTAAGGATGAATCCCTGATAATGAGTAAAACTCTGCATTCAATTCCTATTTTGAAATGTACTGTTGGTGAATTCTACTACATGGAAGGAGTAAGAATATAATTTAAACTATGGTTAAAAGTATTATATTTGTAAAATAAATGTAACTGAATTTTTCTTTTAAAATTTTAAGGAAGCAAAGCTAACATTGTTCAATAACATTGTAAATGGAATGGTGTTTCTCCTTATTTCCATAAAATGACATTTCTTGTATACCATATACATCTACCAACTCAACGCAAGATGTATATTTAATTCTTCATAACGGGATTTAGTGTTCCGCGTCGCCCCATGACGCACTAGTGACCCCACAATATTATTGCATATGAGTGGATCCAATAAGCCTTGTCACGTAGCCACTTTTTGCATTTACATAGATTACCTTGGGAGCTCGAATTCAGTAATTGTAAATGCAGTGGCGATAAAATCCTGACTTCATTTGCGTAGTCCAGAAAGAGAGGACACCAACCTCAATTGAGGTACGGACGTAACTTTCGCCAGATAACCGTGGATGACCCCATGCAAATGAGGGTTGTCTTTAGGCATTTAGTTACCTCAAGGATATTGGGTATTCTTTATATCTATCGGGTAATTTCCATGTCTTCTGACTCTACCTAATCACGAAGATACAGTATACAGTCAGAAGCAAAGCAATTCTTTAAGGGGAAAACAAATATCGTAAAACCATTTTTTGTGGCTGATTGAGGGATTTGAACCACCGTTCTCATGCTGGCTAGTTGAGAGGTGCAGACGCTCTACCCACTAGACCAACACACCAAATATTAGAGTTAAACTAATATTTCTAGTTGCGGCTCATAAATATTTTCAGTATTACTATTATTAAGTAACGTACTAGCTACTTAATGGAAATGTCTTCTCCGTCGTCTGTCTCTCTAATTGCGCCATAACTCTCAAAGGGGTTGACTTTTTCAGCTCTGATTTTATCACCATGTAGTCAAGACAAAGGTAAAGGTTTTTTAACTATGTATAAAGGTCATAGTAAAATTTTCAAAATTTTCAATGTCAAAAAGAGGCCAAGGTCTAAGAGGGGTCACAAAAGCCTGACAGTTAAGCCCATTTTTACGATACCCTAAATAACGTCTGAAGGGTTACAGAGGACCCTTAGCCTCGTAGCATTCCTTTCCCCTTCCATAGGGCCCAGGACTTCCTCTCGGGCTCACCGGACACACTGATGGGGAGGAGCTACATTTCGCCAGGCTAAGTTACCTCGCGCTACTTCCCAGCACGCCCTGGATCTCCCCCAGCTACTTCCCATACTACAGAAAAGCATTATAAAGGAGATACACTTCAGGAGGCAACGTGGAGGGACCTTCGTCACTCCCTCGCCACATTTATTATTTGTGTATCTAGCTGTTTGCCACAACAAAAGTAGTGGGCTTCGGGTCCTATGGTTGTATCACCGTGACCTTTTCACCTTTCATTGGCGGCATTGGCATTAGAGCAAAGCTAACAGTTGGAATAGTTAGTAGGGTATTTTCACTTCCAATTGAAATTATAATTAAAAAACATACTTATTGAGTTGAAAACTTGCAAGTATTGTCTTCATCAATTTTTTAAAGTCATGTCAGGCACTACCGTCTGGCAATTAAAAAAGTATTGAGTTTTCCCTGCGACATGGAAACGGAGACCATTTTCCGTATTGTGAATTGAAAAATTGAAAAACTCGATACCTTTTTAAATGTTGCACGGTAGGTCGTTATCCCCTCAAAAGCAGAATTTGTTAAACACTTTTTAGGCAGACAAATTGTATTCTTTCTTGACAGGAATTGGAGACTAACTCCAACCGGCAGTGCACAAAACATATTGTAACAGGCTACTAGTAACGTATCAACTGGGGTCCTCAAAGACAATGAGGGGGGCGGGGTGTAACTCAACGGTAGAGACCAAAGCGATCAAGTGTACAAATAATATTTTACTTGTACGGCAAATAACGAAGTTTACCAAAGGTCAATGATATAGTCGACTAGACTAATCGTAGTGAGAGTAGTTTAGCAAACGTCGACTCGGTACTGAATGCCCCCGACTAACTACACGAGCACTCCTATTTATAGGCAGTGCTCTACACAAGATCGAACAGACCAATGACCTCCAACTAAACTACAAAAGTCCTAAGACTACGACTACCCATACAACAGTCTGCATAAAAGTGTGTAACTAAATATGTTAACCTAATGTTGCGTCCACGGTGTCCTTGACGTCGATGACATCGTGGGCATGACAATATAATAAGGTGAATGTAAAATGATATTTTCCAAACTGCAATCAAACGATGAGAAGAAACAATTCTCTACGTAAAGCAAGTATCAATATTTAATCAGTAAGTTTAAAAGAACTTCGAATAGTTTACACCACCAATTTAATATTCTATTTACCTTTACGGTTCAATTACATAGACATTACATAGACTAGGCTTAAAACATAAACTCCTTAGTCATTGAATGTGTTGGTGTATTTAGGTGGATAGTGCTAATCTAGAAATTTCCGTCGTGAAGTCTATTCCGGACAAATACATTGTATCTGATTATGTTTCAATTTCTCACCAAATCAGCATTATTTCTTCCAAAGCAAAGATTCTTAATTAATCAAAGTGTGATACTAGTTAGTTTAAAACTCTAGTGACAAAATACCACCTGCAACTCTCAATTCTAGTATATTATCTAGTACTGGTGCTTTGTTCGTGGAAGTTAAAATTTGCTGGTGGTATATTCCTCCTTTCTAAATAATCCAATACCAAGATGTCTATATGAGAAAAGAATAAAGACAAGTGGAAAATAAAGGATATTGTTGATTGAAAGTTCCCACTTTATATATCTATATATAAATTATGTTTTACAAAAAAATTGCCATGCACCTTTTCAATTCGGGATCGCTCATCATCCAAAAACGGATTGTTAGTATTGGGTTTATAAAACTTGACAAAAAACTACAATATAAAATTGTGAACATGAAATATAGATTAAACGTTAAGATGCAAGTTCAAGTTAAGCAAAAACGCTAAGGGTAAATTACGTTTGCTTTTTGTTGAAGTATTATATTAAACCGATGAGAACAAATTGCCATGTCGCATGTTTGCACCATTCTGGACGTTTACTCAAATTCAACTTCGTTTATTATAGAGTAATAGTGGAATTTGACTTAAAATAATTGGCCAAATGTGAGTTTAATTAGGAATGAACTTATTTTTGTTAAATTTTGTAACCTCACTTTTGAACTCAACTAGGTTACAATTATTATAATAATGTTTATATAAATCTCAACATTCTCTGTATTTGATAAATTGAAATAAGTCTAACTATTTGCGAAAATTTTTAGCTATTGAAGTAATATCTGCCTTTCTGTTTAAGGTATAAATATTTGTTAAGTAAGTTATGTTTAATTCTAAAATGAGCTATTATTATTCTAATAATATGTTAAAATATTTTTTGTACTATTTATGATTTGCGCATCAATTGCAAAAATCTATACTATTTAGCATTCAAAATGTTTGACAATTTAGACTATAAGTGTAGGTTTTGAAACATATCATTATCGAAAAGACAAATTACTCATCAAAATAAGGCAACGTAATTAGCGAGTTGATTAGCATAATATGTTTATGCTGGGAGAAAGCAGTAAAACAGTCCAGATGACCTTAAACAAGCATTCGAAGAGGCCTGAGGTCGTCTCCCTCGTCAAACTCTGAAGAATTGAAAACGTCTATGACAAGCCGGGTATTTGCTGTCATTTCTGCAAAACGAGGGTCTACAAAGTACTAATATATCAATTGCACGTTTGTTACACGAAGGAAATTTCTCCAGTTTAAGAAATAAACAAGTGCGTCTAATATTTTGGGTCGCTTTCTCCACTTTTTTTATTTCTCGACAACTCTAATATTTTTTAAGGTAGAAACACAAATTATTTTTCCACAAATTTTTCAAAATTCGAATTTTCCACAATTAATCATGATAGACTAAGCTTAGTTGGTGCTGAATTCAAGATGATTGAAATAATTGTATTCAAGTAATTAGGAAAAAGCATAGTGCGTCTAATATTTTGTGCCGCACCGTATCGTAAATTCTATTGTCGCATAAGTAAGTGGATTTAGAGCCGCAGTTTACATACGTAAAGCTTAGTACGGGTCCGTATTTAAAAAAATTTGACAAGAGTCCAAATGAAATTACATATCCTGAACAGAATTTTAACGCTTTGCTTCTTTCATCAATAAAATCGAACATTTTGGAAAAAAATATTGTTACTATTTTCCAATAAATTTTCAATGTTTTAAATTAAAAGATTAAATTGATTTGTGGATGAATTATATTTCTTAACGTATAATAGTGTTGAACTTTGAATTTGAATTTGCCATTTACAAGCAGATTTGTGCAAAAAACAAGATAGATTGAATGGTTAAAGCAGACAATGTAACAAAACAACCCAGTGTTGACAAGTCCCAATATTTGATACATAATGACATTTAGGATATAATATATATCCAGTTCAGAGTGCATCGACAGAAAGCGGAGAGACACATTTTCAAAGAAATATTCAATGCATTAATTTTATTCAATTTAAAGCTGTTCTCCTAATTTCAGAAATATTGTGGTATACATAAACATATACGTAAATTGCGTGCTTATACTAATGAAATACCCGTAGAAGCTGAAATTTGTTACTTTTCGTTACCACGTGCTTAAAATTTTCCTTAATTTTTTTAGATATAAATATCTTAGAAATATATATAATATATAAGATTTTTGAAAGAAATATATACATTTAGGTTTTCATCATAATACTTTACGTTTGAAATATTATCTTATATGGCGATATTAGTATAATCACTATATATGATCACCCTTGTATTACATGCAAATGGATTCTGACAACGGACATCCTTTTCATATTAGAGTTCTTCAGCAATGTTTAAAATATGGAACAAGATCGAAACTCATTGGGATGACATTCTCTGTTATTTCTAATAGAGTACAAGTTACAGACAAAAAGTATTTAAAATATCTGGCAGATATTTTGGTGTTAACTATCTATAACATAAATATTATCATCATATCCCTTAGCATTGTTGCCACAGAATCTTCTACAATAAAACTTATGAGCGCATTCACACTTATCGCGACTTTGATTGCTATAGCATATCGTTTGTCAATAATCTTCTATCACAATATTTTAGTCGATCTTTTGAACAATCTGTTTATCATCGACAACATCTTAGGTAAGTTGTATTTTTTGATTATTATATGACAGAGTATGATTTTGTGGATGATTTACAATTTTTTTTGGTGCCTAATAAAGGCTTGCTTTTACATGATGGGGAATGTCAGCAAACTACATGTACAGCATGTACCACAAAGTCTCAAAATAGTTCCGGGCAAGTTTTTGCTGCTATATTAGTTTTGTTAGTTTATGCAATTGCAGCCATAGCCATACAAATCGCTATAATCTACAAGTCCCAATTTCCGAATGGATTGCCTTTCATAATACTTGCCGTAATACAGTGCATATATGCCACTGCACTTTCATGTAAACTACTTTCCGCTGCCGCAGCGCTTGGCGCAACAATAATTACTCTGCCTTTCTGGCTTAAAAAGATATGGTAAGCTCAATAAGCAAATAGTTTCAGGCATATTCTTTAATTACTTAACAAAATTACAAATTTCCCTTGTCTCCACTAGCGTTGAAGCACAACCAAATCCTGACATTCCGTATTCTGCCAACGTTCATGCGCATCGTACATTGCAAATACTTAACCTTTTGGAAAATGCCATTTTTGGTCCTATTTGTTTGCCAGCTATCAAACTAGGCGTCATCTTGTGTATTTTCTTTGCGGCATTTGCGCTTATTCGACTACGTCAATTCGTAGATGTAACTGCTTTGATTTTATACTCATATTATCTGTTTATTCTCATAGTAGTTGATGCCCCGGGAGCTTTACTTATATCAGCAATATTTGACACTTCGTCCAATTTTCAGGCAAATATGAGGTTGCATAATCTTTGTAATGCTAAAGATCCTGTTTTGCTGAGAAAAGTTTTGAAATCGATTCCCACGCTAAAATGCAACATTGGAGGACTCTACAACATGGAACGCGTAAGATAACTATTAAACCTTAGTTAATTAGCTGGATTTACAACTTGAACTTAATGTTTTCACAGGAAGCCAAGTTAACCTGGTTGGATAGCATTGCACATGGAATCGCATATAGCCAATTATATGCAAAATAGGAAAGTGCATTTGTATAAATATAAACCTCGTCGAACTTTAAATATAGAATAAAATATACATAATATTATTCTATTTAATTTATGATAGAATATATTATATTTATTGAATTCTTAGTTTAGTCATAAGCAATAATACTGACATTCTGATATAAATTTTGTTATACAAGTGAGCATCAAATAAGGCAATATTTCAAACCAATACCTTCAACAGACCGAAATGTAAAGCTACTGTAAGTCTAAAACATTATTTGGTTTATTCTAGTAAATAAAATGGCATTTTTCTAGCCGTATTTTACTAGTTAATTGATCATTTGCGTTTGCACAGCGAACTGACTATAAGAAGAACATTGGAATCGAACCCTTCTTTTCTTTTTAACAAGCATTTTGATAATGCTACACGTAATGATACAACGTAATTAATTTGCAGATTTGTTCAACATACGCACGATTATATATATTACAATGATTTTCAGTGCGTTGTGTGACAATTAATTAGGCAAAGCTAGATTGCTGTTCTGTATAAAGTCGAATTCACTAAATATATATTATTAATTACCTAATATTTAGGAATATGATAAATATTTCTGTTATGTAGCTTGAGGCTGCCCGATAATTACACAGTTGCTTTTTAAGTTAGTTAAAATTAATCTCATAAGTTCTCGTAGTGGAATGTGATGTAAGTGTATTAAATTTTGCATTATCACTTGCATTTTGCAAGTGAAAATGCAAAACTTGCCAGTGCAGATTCGGATTTAAGCTCAACTGAGCTAAGAAATTTTATTTAAAAAACTTGTTTGTTTTTGTCATCGCCACTAGGGATTATTTGAAGCTTAAGAAATACTATACTATATACTATACTACTATATAATACTATATAGTACTTATAACTTATAACTTATACTACTTATACTTATACTTATATACTAAACTTTATACTACAGTGGACCTCGGCTAGAATGAATCTGAAGGGACGGTTAAAATGTGTTCAGTATAACCGGGGTTCACAGTAGCCGTGGTTCATTGAAATCTCCATTCAAATAGCCCATTTGTCCAAAATTCCCTCTTCATTTTAACCGGGTTTTCGTTCTATCCAACGTCACTCTTGGCGAGGTACACTGTATATTATATATTTAGAGCTATTAGAACTGATGTCTTTCACAACCGTTTTTTACGGCTTTATCGCACTGCGCAGTTTCAAATTCAATACGGTCTAGCTACCTGTTTATACAAAGAATGCTGCTTTGGTATTTGGAAACTTACCAGGACAAAATATTGGGAACATGCTTATTAGCCCAACGTTAGAATCGCTATGTAAAAAAAAGTTTTTAGTTATTTAAACATTTTTCAATTCAGTTTTAACGGTATATATTTCTATTGACACACTAGTGTCGCTCCACTTTTATCAAACACTATCTACTTATTATTAGTATAATTTGTAATGACCTTACACTCTTTTCCATTTTACCCAGGCTCATTGATCTGTTCCAATAGATAGGGGTTTTAAAATTCTGAAAGGTTTTTTTAAATCAAATAGGAGAGCAAATGGGTACAGTACAGCTGTGTTTTTTTTCCTTTTTAAAAAGTTAGAATACAGA
>VYYI01000384.1:0-32934 GCA_021029175.1 Bilobella aurantiaca | reverse complement strand
TGTAAAAAAAAATTACAGATTTTTCTAAAGTAAAGAATAAAGTTGTCAAGGCATTACTCACTACTCGCCAATGAAATGCGGTTCGGAGCGTTGCTACTGGGAACAGTATTTTTTTTTTAAAATCCAAACTAGTTTGCCCCTTTTACTGCTAAAGGGTTCAATTAAGTTTGAATTTTCAATGTTAGAAGTCTGCTGTCTTCGAAAATCATGTGCTTCAATGTTCCATTTTTATTACATCCTTTGTCCGATTGCTATAAATTTAATTTAGAATTCAAAACCAAAAATGCATACAGAACATTATTAATACTAATGAGATGATGTAACTTATGAAGTATTTTAAATAATGGTAATTACTGTGTAATTTGTTTCAATTAAAATGGAGATTAATGAAGTTGGAGAGCCCGTGAAGCGTAGGTGATGTAGAGCCGTTACCCATTGAGCTTGGCATTCATTGTTTTGCATGTGCCTTGAGATAAGCTCATAAAAAAAAAGGCCGTTCACTCGCTCTCTGCTTCTGGAAGGGTTTCGGTGCAGTCGAACTCATATCCTCTCCTCTCAAACCGTAACTAAATTAATCAAGAACACAGGCAATGGAGATCCACTTTTAATTAACTTCCGCTAACGTGACCCTTGACCTCAATTAACAAGCAAAATCAAAGGTAAGTGCACTACAAAGATCTTTCTCCACTTATCTCAATTTCCAGCAGTATAACCACCAGAAAGCCACAAAATAGTTAAAAAGCTAAAGCAACGGCCCTAATTATGGCGAATCTCATGAGTTTTGTCTCCTGATTAATCGTTAATCGGAATAAGCATATTGTAAGCTCTTTATTGCGACGTTAGAGTATCGGGTAATCATAACGCTTAAATTATAAATCAATCTTCAGACAGAAGAGGAAGAGTGGAAGTTTCTGTTGTGCTGCTGTATGTGGAGGAGAAGAGAAGTGAGTTTTTAGGGACTTAGAAAATTTCTGCGATTTAGCATACCGCAAGGGAAGGGAAGAGTTGCTATGAAGAAGGGGAGAGAACTGCCAAGTTTCTGAGCCTGCGCTCTTCCCTTCTTCGTCATCACATAATTGTTCCATTCAATTAACTCGAGTAAGCTGCTATTGTTGTGGACGTAAGAGAAGAGTTGGCTTGATTATTCGGTAGAAAATCTAGGTTGAGTAGCGGTGCGGCGAAGGGAGGATTTGGAAGTGCTTCGAGTAGACACTACATGTCGACATTTCATATTTTTGGTTAATTAAATAACTTACTTGTAGTTCGAGTTATCTTCAATGGAGCCTATGGCAATACTGCCCCACCATGGCGGAACGCCGGAGCCGTCGTCGTCGCCTGTGAAGCAAAACGGTCCGGCTTCGATGCTGATGGAGGCTTCCTCGTCTTCGACCTTCGGCGACTTGTTTGGTGACGCTACAACACCAAATGGAGACGTCAAAAATGGTCACTCCGAAAAGAGGCACAAGGATAAGCATAAGGACAAACATAAGGACAAGAAGCACAAGCATCATAAGCACGATAAGGTGATACACCCATCGACGACCATTTGATTTTAATTTATCGTAGCAACTACTGTAATACCGCGGTGTTCTGATTCCGATTGTAGGACAAAGATCGCCATCATTCCTCCTCACGAGACAAAGATAAAAAATCTAGTTCCAGTGATAGGCATCGGTCGGAGAGGGAAGAGTCGTCGCACAAAATTAAAGAAGAGAGTTCGTCAAAATCACATTCGCACAAAAGGTAAGACTTGTAAAGTGTATCTCCAAAGTGTAGCTCACGTAGTTACTATTACTTACTACTCAGTTTGTTAACATTGCCATGCAATTATCATTTGTTTTTTCGATTTTATTTAGTAAACACAAGGACAAGCATCGTGACAAGGAAGCAGAGCAGCACAGAGTGAAAGAAGAGAAAGTGTCCATCTCTCCTGAAAAAATCAAGATAGAGGTTGACCCTGTCAAAATGGAGTTCGACGAAGACAATGAGTCGGATCAGGACGAATTGGTGATGGTAATTGTCAATACACCAATTAACATATTTTTTTACACAACGAATGTGTTACACTTTTCGCTGTTACTATAAACTTTTTCTCTGTTTTAGGATCAATCGCAAGAGGATCTGAAAGTTAAGAAAGAGGAGGTCGAAAGTGAGGAAGAGGACGAAGAAGATGACATCCCATTGGTGAGGAAAAAAATGTGAAAAAAAAAGTATGTTAAACTTTTGCTAACGTGTTTGCTAACTCATTCAGAGCCAGAGAAGGCGTTCAATGCAAAACGGGAAACGTAAAATGGAGTCGGAAGACTCGGAAGACGACATTCCTCTGAGCCAGCGACAAAAGAAGAAAAAGCCCAAGACGGAAGTGAAGAAGAAGAAAAGGAAGTCGGACAGCGAGTCAGAATATGACGACGACTCGGAAGACGACCGGAAGAAGAAGAAAAACACTAAGAAGTCCCGCACATCTTCCACCCCATCCTCTAGGAAGTCCACGGGTTCGAGTCAAGGCTCCCCTGCCAAAAAGGGCGGTCGCAAGGCGAAGGAGGAGGAGCCAGAGGAAGTGTGGGAGTGGTGGAAGGAGGCTCCCAGGGAAGATGGCGCCAAGTGGAATTTCCTCGAACACAAAGGCCCAGTTTTTGCACCTGACTACGAACCACTGCCCAAGGACGTCAAGTTCCGCTACGATAAGAAGTCTGTCAAACTGTCCCTCAAAGCAGAAGAAGTCGCCGGCTTCTACGCTCGTTTCATAGAGCATGACTACACAACTAAGGAAATGTTTAACAAGAACTTTTTCAAGGTATGAGTCAACGAAATAACCGAACATTTTAGTTTTAAATTAGGCAAGATATTCCTGTCCTCCCCATTGACCTATTTGTCGTCACACACTTACATTAATAACTTTTCGCATTTAACAAAATATACTAGAAGTTGAAAAGTGTACAATAAGTTAAAAAAAAATTTTTAGGATTGGCGAAAGGTCATGTCCCAAGAGGAGCGGGCACTGATAACGGATTTGACGAAGTGTGACTTCACCCAAATCAACGACTACTACAAGCGGAAGAGCGAGGAGCGGAAAGCAATGTCAAAGGAAGAGAAACTGGCATTAAAAGAGGAAAACGAGCGGATAACAAAGGAGTATGGAGTTTGTACACTGGATGGACACAAGGAGAAAATTGGAAACTTCCGAATTGAGCCGCCAGGGCTCTTCCGTGGCCGTGGCGAGCATCCGAAAATGGGTATGCTCAAGACTCGAGTCATGCCCGAAGATGTAATAATCAACTGTAGCAAAGGAGCCAAAGTTCCACCGCCGCCTGCCGGACATAAGTGGAAGGAAATTCGCCACGACAACACCGTGAGCTGGCTGGCGAGTTGGATAGAAAATGTTCAGGTAATTAATTAAGCTAATTAAATGCACTTAATTTACATAACGTATCAATTACTGTAATTATTGTTTAGCTTTTTAACGAATACATGCTTAAATATTTTGGTGTCATAATTTAGGGCCAGCCCAAGTATGTCATGCTGAATCCGACTTCGAGGTTGAAGGGTGAAAAGGACTGGATGAAGTACGAGAAGGCTCGAGAGCTGGCGAAGAAAATTGACAACATTCGAGAGAACTATCGAAATGACTTTAAGTCCAAGGAAATGCGCGTGCGGCAGAGGGCTGTTGCGATGTATTTCATTGACAAGGTGAGTTTAAAATACAGCTTATATCTGACTGACTTTAGTTACAATTATTTTAAATAAATGCAATTTGCTTAAAAGATAAGCTTAATTTAATTGGTTTCTGCCTAACAGCTAGCGCTCAGAGCTGGAAACGAAAAGGACGAGGACCAGGCCGACACCGTGGGTTGCTGTTCCCTGCGTGTGGAACACATAAAGCTTCACGATCATCATAATGGCAAGGAATGTGTCGTGGAGTTTGATTTTCTGGGAAAGGATTCTATCCGCTATCACAATGAAGTTGCGATTGAGAAGCGTGTTTTTAAAAATGTGAAGCTGTTCATGCAGAACAAGAAGCCGGGAGATGACTTATTTGACCGACTCAATGTAAATTTGTGAAAAATGTAGTATTTCGTACTTGGTTTCGATTTCCACTTCAATAACTTGTTTTTGCGCCTTAGACGGGAATACTGAATAAGCACTTGAGCGAACTGATGGATGGTCTCAGCGCTAAAGTTTTCCGTACTTACAACGCTTCCCATACGCTCCAGCAGGAACTCGACGAATCGACGCCAAAGAACGGGACTTTGGCCGAGAAGCTTCTCGCCTACAATCGGGCAAACCGCTCCGTCGCTGTACTTTGCAACCATCAACGGGCGGCCCCCAAGTCCCATGAAAAGTCCATGGAGAACTTGGAAGCGAAAATTCAGCAAAAGATGGATGACATCAAGGACATGAAGAAGGAAATAAAAAGTTTGAGGAAGGGCACAAGGTAACGTTTGATTGCGTTTTTTTTTTTGAAAATGTCAAAAATTCCTCTTTGCTAACACTTTGGTTTAACTTTAATTATCATAATTTTTACAACTCCAGTGAGCATGAAAAGAAGGAGAATACATTGAAGAGGCTAGATGAGCAGCTAAAGAAATTGGAAATGAATAAAATGGACAAGGAAGAGGGAAAGGAAATCGCTCTCGGTACCTCAAAGTTAAATTACTTGGATCCACGCATTACCGTATCTTGGTGAGTGTTTGAGTATACTAATCATTAAATAATTATAACATTCATTACCTAGTAATTATTTGAACAATATTTAATTTTAATCCGTGTTATAGGTGTAAGAAGCATGACGTTCCAATCGAGAAGGCATACAATAAGACCCAACGAGCAAAATTTCGATGGGCAATTGACATGGCCGACAAGAAGTTCCGTTTTGATTGACGATAGACCTCTTCCCATATTTTATAATCTTAATTCTAAATCTCCTTAAAACTGGATCTCCCCTGCTTTAAAATTTTAAAAAATTAAGCAACAATCAATCACTGTTTTCTAAAATTTACATGCTCCAAATCAGGCTGTAAGTAACCAAACTTATTCACTTTATATTTGAACAAAATTATCGCTTCCTATCAGCCTCTTACCACAAGAAATCGGGTTTATTTACTACAAACAAATTACAAATTAGGAGTTGGTCATTCCACTAACAAATTACATAAACTGCGCAATAGACAAATTATTAGCTCTACGTTCCTTTTTATTATTGTGTTATTAACTAACTGTAACTTTAGTTTAAGTGTCAGAGGTTCTTATTCTTAATATTTCCCAACCAGAGGTTCCCACATTAGAAGAGCACTGCTAACCGAACTGATATATTACGATAACCGAAACGTTTGATTTTATTCAACTCAACATTTATTGTAGCGGCGTGGGCGAAGTATTTAGTGAAAATAATGTCCAAAAAGTTAGCCTAATTATCCTTGAATTCTTTGTAATTTGTTTTTCGAAAGGGGAAGTATTCATCGTTTTTTGAGTAAATCGAGTGCATGAGTCTTTGGTATGATTTGGTAATCTTGTATCCTTTTTGCGTTATGGAATTATTAAATCTTGTTCGTACGAATAAAAATGATGTTCTTGCAGGAAATTTACATCGGTAAGTTATATTCATTCTGACTAAAAGCCTAACAAGCCCGGCCTGGTCAGGGGAGCCAAACAGCTACAGACCGGCCTAAAATTCGCTAGACCATGATTGCCAATGTTTATTTTTGTGAAATTAAGTTTAAACTACATTTAAATTAAGTTACTCTTTAGCATTAGTAAGTTCTTGAATCCGCTTTGATTTAATTCACTAATTCAACATTATGCTAATTACTGAAGGAAGGGAAACAAGCTTTCGTCGTAGAGTATGCAATTCAAGTTCTGGGAATGCTGCTCTTTGACAAATTGTCTTCAGTATCCATATGCCTGCAAATCGAAATTAAGTATGTTTTAAAAATTAAAATTAATTTTTTTTTAAGCTTACTTGGTCAGTAAACCCTTTTCCAAACCGCCAAAGCGTGCAGTAGTACTCACAGTTCTTTCCCGTGAACGAATACTCTACAAAGGTGTTCAACATTGCCCTTGCAAGCTTAAGACGGTCAGATAATGGCAACGGTGTCAGCGGTCCAGTAGCTGCCAGGGGCAGGAGGCCTCTGAAATTGTCCTTGTTGTTAACACGGGCTCTTTGCCTCTCACGAATTGGTCCTCGCTCACAGACGACTCGCAGCGATTCTAGCTTGATTTCAGCGCTCGTGTGGTGCTTGTCCTCAGCGCAAATATTGTAGACAAGCCCATCGTGCTCAGACATCATTGCCCAGTGGTTGTAGGCACCGCGACAGAATTCTATCAAATCTCCAGGCTCCGCATCTACGTTGTCCCAAGAAACGAACTTGTTGTGACCAGTGAGACCTGCAAAACGTTTTGACAACTACCGTGCGGTCATCTACTTATTTACAATTCTGAATTTGTCAATTTCCGACTTAATTTCTCTAACTACGACATGGATAGTCCAAAATAAGTTAATTAAAAAATTTTAAAGGCAACACATGACCACGCGGTAAATAAGAAATTCAATTCAGTAATTTACTCACTGCTCACGCCATTTTGAACGTCGGTAACAACGTCTTGGTACCAATCCCACATCTTTTTAAGCCATTTTTGGTGACTGATTCTTGAAGGAGGAGCTGAAGATGCTGATTAAATTTTAAATTTAGATTTTTTTTTTGAAGTGGATGGGTCTTCTAGGAAGAGTAAATCACTTGAATTGATGACTTCACAGCGTTCAGCGTCACTTCGCTGAAAAAAATCTTAAAATCCAAATTAAGACGGGATTTTTAGAGCCTGAAAATGCAACAGAGAAATGCGGGAAATGGAATTCAAATGGCTGGAAAGTGAAAAGTAACATCTGCGTTTTTCCGGTAAGTTTCATACAAAATAATATAGACTACTAAATTAATTAATTGTGATTAAGTTAATCCATAAATCAATTAGTTCAATATACTTTATCTAGTTCGATAAACATATTTAATTACCGAGCTCTAAATATACAGTGCTCGTGACTTGTGAGCCGGTCAAGGAGGGATCTTAGCAGTTACACCCGTTAATAAAATCGAGATCATCAAACTACGGTGAACCTTCATCGAGAATGAGTGAGCATTGAGCAGTGACAATTGTATAGGTTAAACTATTTGGACTAACTAATTACTGACAAGTAAGCTAATAAGGCAGTTTTGTTTGTATGTGATTCCTCCAGAAGACTAGAGGTTGTACCATATTTTTATTTATAGATTTTTACAAGATTCACAATGGGTTTTAATCCGTCCATTAAACTAATTGTTTGCTGTCTCGCTCTAATTCTGCTAATTACTGTCTACATGATGGGACTCTTGACCTCTGAAGACGCTGAGTTAAGAGCTTATGAAAAGTTTCTCAAAGAATCCGAGCTGCAGAGGCAAAAGGTCAGACTTCAATTCACTAAGAACAATAAATCAGAATTTTAGAAGTAAACTAGCTGTATTTAAAAGTTTTATGTCAATTTGTAGAGGGAGCAAGCCAAGAAAGGAATTAGGACAAAAGAAAGTGTTATTCCAAACGATCACGGGAAGCCACTTGACTGGGACGTGCAGTTCATTTCTGGCAAGGACATGGTGAACGTTGTTGAGGGGGAGCATAGGCCAATTCAAGTTCACGATGTTACGATCGAAAACTTGGATGATATGGACGCCCTCGTTCAGTGCAAGGACCCATTTTCCAAGTTCAGTGAAATCATCAAGTCAGGAGACAAATACGAGTTCTCAGTTACTGACATTTTCCACAAACGTCATTACTGGTGTACTGTTCATTTTGGGAAACTAGTATACAACTTCCGTGCCTATGGAGAAGGAGCTCCGAGAGACAACAACCATATTATGCTGAAAAAGGAAGGGGCCTTCATCAATGGAAAGGACATGACACAACACGCCGAAGCTGACGGTGACCACACCGACAAAACCGGATCAGTAGTTCACATATAGCATCTTATATTGTTAACTTTCAAATTCAGTGATGGGTTCGTGACGTTAAGTTTTACTTTATAGTAATTACCATCATCGAATTAAACCACCAATCATCGTTCGTTACCAATAACGTGTAACAATGTTCCCGTCCTATTTCCAGAAAGTGATATAAGTATAGTTATTAGTACTACTTTCGTTTACTTTTAGTTGTACTTTCTTTTATCGTACTCTAGCCTAGTATTTACTCTGTGGTCGTCTGCTAACTTTAAAATTTTGAAATCAAGTTTTTTCTTCACTCTAAATGCTCCATTTCCGAGTGTGGGAAATGAGGAAATTCAAAATTTTAAAGTTAGCAGATGACCACGCGGTACTTACTACTCATTAGTTACCATCGATTTAACCCATACATGGCCATTATTTATTCTTGATTAAATCTAAAAAAAAGCAAAACAACCAATGTTCGATAAGTCACGGCAACTTTAATACTGCGGATTCTTTATGAGAACGTTTGGAATGGAGATATTAAATATGTGTCATGTCAAAGGTCATTTCCTCAGTTGACCTCACAGGCCTCCAGGAACTGATTAATGTGACCAGCACACTGTTCCGGTTCGTTTAGATGCACAAAGTGGTTTCCGTCGACTTGAACGAAACGAAATGCTGAGCAGTTCTTTCTGTAAATATTCATAGCATTCTCGCAGGCTTCACGTGGCTCAAACCACGGTGCATCCGACGCTTTAATTATCATCGTGGCCGCCTTGAGGTTTCCCAGAATCGTAGAGCACTGATCTTCGCTTAAGCGAAAAATACTTGGACTCCGAAGTCGGAGGTCCCTCGCAAAGCACCACTGATCGTCCCCTACCTGTCGAGCGCCTCGAATCTAAAAAACAGTAAGAAATTCATATGTTGAAATACTTGAACCTAACAAAAGTAAGAAAATATATACAAATAACTTGATTCCAAGCAAAGTAAGAAGAGAAAAGAAATTTAGATTTGTTAGAAAACTGGAATCTGAGATCTAATCTTAAGTACCATAAGGGCCCTCGCAGCCTCTTCAGACAGATTTCCCTAAGTACCCTTCATGACCCTTGACAAGGCGTCCTCGTACGTATGGGCTGGCGGAATGGGCTGTATTTTCTCTTCCAGCGCCAGGAAGTGGTCTACGGCCATTGCAATTTTAGAAGCAGCATCAGTACCCGTTTCACAGGTAATTGGCTTCGTTAAGTCAATCATGATTAAGTGGTCCACCTTCAGATAATTTTAAAAAATTTACAAACAGTAATTTTTTAACTCAGCTCATTTTCAAAATGTTTCAAAACAGTTTTTCAAGCTGTAGAATGTCACCTGAGAAGGGAATACTGAGGCATACATTACTCCGAGTCCAGCTCCCATTGAGTGTCCCATCCAAGAAAACTTGGTCCATTGCAAATGGTTGACGATTCGGCGGAGAGAGATGATAAAGTCCTGCGTTTAAAAAAGAGTTTTTAAAACGATTTTTTAAAATGCTACTTTTTTAAACGTCAAATTTGTCGCCTTTACAGCAAAATGATACGGCGTCCCCAGAGGCAGATGAGAGCTGAGACCATGTCCAGGCAAATCGACTGCCACAATGTAAAAGGTGTTGGACAACAGTGGAATCAGTCTGTCAAAAGTTCCTGCATTGTCCATCCATCTATAGTTTAGAACAAGTTTTAAAAAAACTGTTCTAAAAATAGTTGCTTTTGTAACTTTATCCTTTTTTAACGCTTACCCATGAACAGCCAGAATTGGTGTCCCGCTTGGAGAGCCATGAGCTTTGGCTAGAAATATCAAATAAACCATGTTTAAAAGAAAACAGAATTGTAATTTTGAAAAACCGTAGAATTGTAGTTTAAAAAACTATTGTAGCCTTGTTCTAAACACGTTTTTTAAACCTGTTCTAAAAACTTACCGGAAATGTGACCCCAGGGAACCGGTATTGTAATTTCCGTCGTTTCAGTGGTCTCCTCGTTTGTTTCTGGGGCATTATCATGTGACTCGTCACAATTGGTTCCATTTTGCTTATGAAATCCATTTGAATGGCTCGATCCATTTTGCAGTGACGCTTTCGGCCCTGAACACTCTTTTCCAATATTTTCCATGTCGTGCAAGTATGGTGCAAATTTTGGATGGGTTAGAAGCTTGGGGTCTATAAAGTTAAAGGCCATTGTTAAATTTTAACTTTTAATTTAATTCACTTTTAACTTAAAGCTAAATTATAACTTCAACTATATTTTATTTGAAGTTGAGTTTTAATTTAAACAGTCTTTTCTAAGCGTTTAGAACAATTATTTGTGATCTATCACACTCTCCTGCCGGTTCACAACTGAATGGGAACAGATGAAGCTGATTTGTATGTATTCCTATTGTAATACTTCTCAAGCATTTTTTGTTCCCTTGATCATAGCCCATTCCCAACGCCGCTATAACACGTTTTAGATCAATTCTATTCTCTGAGATCATACGATCCTGGGAAAGCACGTGACGGAGGCTAGAGGATGACGCTTGTCAAAACATACAACGGTATTTCTAGTGACATCACGATTATTTACTGACAACTGCTCAATTGACTTAATTTTACACTTAATTCTGCCAAAGATTTGCATGTTACAATAGATTTCGACAACATAATTAAACCAGTGCAGGATGTTGGTTTTCGTAATTAGTGTTGTACAAGTGCTTAATTGCCAATTACCTACGTGTAAAACTTGCTCTACAGGGAAATTATCTTGTCTCGATTCGAACTATGTAGTAGAATTTTCTAAAAAGCCTTAAAACAAGCTTTCGTATTGAAATGAAATCAAGAAATTTTTTGAAGGTAGATGAGCGCTAGCAGACAGAATAACGAAAAACGCAAAATAGTGTCTGGAGCGAATTTACAAAAATAAGAGAATGATGATTTTGATTTTAATTTAATGAGATGATGCATTAGGGATGACCTTCTGAGAATACTAAAAAGTTCATACGTACATTCAAGTAGCATTCTTACTTTTTTTTTTACCTGTAATTCAAACATTAAAAAAGAAGATTTTTAGCATTGTTCATACGTTCTAAAACATCGCTCAAAAAATCGTTGTTAATGACTTACAGACTTTTTCTAAAAAATTTAGCCAAGCGTTTCGGACCGACTTTTCTGTATCAGGTTATGAATCTGAGCACTCTGCTATTCCTTCCAAGTAATTTAGAATTTAGAACAATAGTTTTAGAAAGTTTTACTATGTAATAACGCTGATCTTGGGACTGTTTGACAAGCGATTGCGCATACGCAGTCTTTCTGCTGCTTTCATTTTCATAAACAATTCGATTCTAACAAGCCAGAGCAAAAGCGGTTACTGTGGAAAACGATTTTTTTAATTTTAAAACTTTTCGGAAGAAAAATCTTTACTTCATCATTCATGCAGCAGAGGCCTTGTGCTTGCCTATTGCTGATTTTTTAATGAGTTGATGATTACATGTACTAATTACAATTACAAAACTTAATTATCTCCTCATATCATAATCATAATCTTAATTAAAGTGTAATTAATTAGAACATTTACAACAATGAGCCGTCAAATGCAATAGTGCAAAACAGCATTGAGCGTACAGCGCCATCTATTGAGGAAGTGACTGCAATAGAAAAGATAAGATAAAAAAAAGTAAACACGGAAGAAGAATTTTAAAATAAGGAAAAAAAAATCACCTGTAATTATCATTTGGCTTTTTATTTATTTTACACGTTTAGACTAGACGATTAGTAATCGTTAGATTAGGATTAATCAATTGATTTGTGTAAGGGAGATAAACTACTCAACTAACTTCCTTAATCGCTAATCACGACGTTAACAGGAAAAGCGAGTATTAACGATTCTGCTGTTTGCTCCAGGAAGAACAAAGCGTTTATGTAATATTTAGGTATCCGGACAACCTGTGATTAATCGTGGACACGAACATATCAAGTCATATCCTGGACACATGTCAATCCATTGGATGAGGAGAGCCAAGGATGCCTCAGACGGTTGCTGCCCTCGCTGAACAGCTCTCGGCCCAGGTGCTCGAGCCGCCCAAGGAGTCTTCCAAAGTTAGGGTGACTCGTAAGTCAATCAACTCTTGGGTATACTGTGTAATCGATAATGGTCTCTGAATTTGTATAAATATCCACTTCCTCTTTGCAGTGTTTGGAGCCAAGAACCTGATAAAACGTGATTTTTTCCGTAAGCCACTCGAGAACGCCATTCAAGATTGTGCAGCGATTTTGTAGTTGCTTAGATCATGAATGTTTGTTTTAGGCCTTCCACATCCGTACTGCAAGCTCTCTGTAGATGGGAACGGAAATGTGCATCAGACGTTCACGACAGACAGCGTTAAGAATACTTTAGATCCAAGCTGGAATTGCTACTTTGATGTGTAAAGAGATTTTTTTTTTGTTATTTTGGTTATCATAAGTTCGAGGTTGATACAACGAAATCTTGTTCGAATTATTTCAGCTCGTTGACGACGACAGACTCTATTTCAATTGCTATCTGGAACGCTCGCAAAAGTTCGAGCGACTCGGCCTCTGGTTTCCTCGGATATGTTCATATTAGTTCAAAGTCAATTTCCAAATTGCGCGACGCTGGTCGTAATGCTTAACATTTAACAATTTGTGTTGTCTAATAATATAAGTTTATTAAATAATAATAAAAAATTCTTTAAATTCAAGCTCAACTGCTTCAGCTATGCAAGGCTTCTGGCCCGGATCCAGACCATGTACGAGGTCAAATTGCCGTAAGTCTCATGTCAAGAGACCCTCTACGGAGCTGCCCTGTTGTTCTGGACGAGGGTGGTAACTTTAATCAAGTTCGGGACCAACCAGTTTCGCAGCAACAGCCTCCTCGCAAACGTAGTACAACCAAACGGCCATCTCAGGCCTTAGTTCCGCCTGATTTTGGTAAGGTGTCTAAATCTAAAACTTGGGAAACATCAGTTGAGCTGTTAAACTAATTGATTTGCTTTTAGAAATTCGTGTCACGCCCCAGGGCCAAGTCTTTTACTTTCATATTCCCAGCGGCAAGTCATCGTGGTATCACCCCTGTGTTCCAAAAACTACTCCCAGCATCGATAAGCCCCTTCCACAGGGCTGGGAACAGAGGGCTACCAACAATGGGAAATCCTACTTTGTGGACCACAATACTAAAACAACCCACTTCACGGATCCCAGACATATTGAACAATACTCACAGTCACAGAGCTCAGCAACGCCAATAATTCAAGCGGCTGATCCACCACAAACACAGCCTGCTGCCGTAGACTTGCCTTCCAGTAACTCTGGCGTTAGCAATACTACTGCCAATTCTTCTGCTACCAGAAACGCTGTAGACTTGCAGAAGGCCGTACCGCAACAGAATAATACGAAAGCGGTCAAGCCTGTTGTGAAACCTCTAGTGGAGAAGAAGGTTGAAAAAATTGATATTATGGTGAAGCTCAAGCAACTTCGAATACAGTTGCAACTCCTCCAGCCAGTTACGGGTCACTGTCGACTTCAAATTAGTAGAGATGAAGTTTTCGAGGTAATCAAAACCTTCTCCAAATTAATTTTCATTTTGTTTTAATTCATAACATTTCTGAATTTTTAGTCTTCATATCTTGCTGTCTCTCGCCTTCGTCACAAGGATTTGCGAAAGCGGCTCATGGTAAAGTTCAAGGGAGAAGAGGGGCTGGACTATGGTGGACTGGCACGTGAGTGGTTGGGTTTACTCACGAAGGATATGCTGGATCCAAATTACGGCTTATTTTTGTACACGGAGGGAAAACGAAGTGTTGTCATAAATCCCGAGTCAAGCATCAATCCTGTACGCATTTCTTCCTCCTACTAAACTTTTACCGTTTGCAGTAATACATTATTGTAATTTTTTTTCTTCTATAGGACCACTTATCATATTTCAATTTTATTGGTCGGATTCTTGGCCTAGCAATATTTCACTCTATACAAATCAAAGCCTCCTTCACAATTCTCTTCTACAAGATGCTGGTAAATGAGGATGTTTCATTGGAGGATATTAAAAGTGTGGATGAGCAGATTTATTCCAGCCTCAAGTGGATTCTGTAAGTTTTTATCTTTGTTAGCAATGGTTTTTAGAGTTGATTTTCATTAGGGAAAGAAATACTTTTTTGTGTTCATTTTTATTAAGGACGTTTAAATACTTTTAGCTCAACTGACTTGACTACTGATCCAATTGATACAACATTCTCGCTGACTACAAATACGTTTGGAGAAATCAAGACAGTTGATTTGATTCCAAACGGGTCCCAAATCCAAGTTACTGAAGTCAACAAACACACATACGTCAAAGTATTTCTGAACCAGCGCTTCAAGTCTGGAATTGAAGTACAGTTTCTAAGCCTTCAGAAGGGATTTCAAGAGGTTGTGCCACATGAGATATTAGGCGGATGGTCAGGCGAGGAGCTCGAACAAATTCTGCGTGGAAGAGATCATATCAGCATCCAGGAGTGGAAAAAGTGGACTAAATGCAAAGTAAAATTCTGATTTTCCTTCGCTGATGTTACATTTTTATCTATCTTGCATACATACAAACCTCTTGGGTCTGCAGTAGGGTCTCCCTAAGTCCAGCCGCCAGGGGTCTCCCGAGCGTAAGCCGATTTCGGTGGCCGTGCGCCACCAAAATCGGCCACGGTGGTGTATAACGCATGGAAATTTTTTAAAAGCGTATTTATGACTGAGGAAGCGCTGTCTGAAATTCATCCTGAACTTGAAGCGGAAGCCATTGAGATCAGACATGCACGGATGCTCAAAAATTCCCGGGGTGCCAGGTCGGGATCAATAAGGGGGGTCTTTTATATAGCTCAATTTAACGGTGATTTTGTTTAAACAAATAATTCAGATTTTGATGGACAAAAAAGCGCAGAGACGCCTAAAATTATTTAGAAAACGGTATAATAACGCCAAAGGCGCTAATGCTTTTAGGTTTTGAAGGGACCTGAATACGCGGAGACCCTCACAATTGATGAAAAATGACTTAATAGCGCCGAAGGCGCTAACGCTTTTAGGTTTTGAAGGGTCCTAAATGCGTGGAGGCCCACAATTGATGAAAAATGACTTAATAGCGCCGAAGGCGCTAACGCTTTTAGGTTTTGAAGGGTCCTAATTCCTAAATGCGCGGAAACCCTCACAATTGATAAAAAAATGGGCCTTGGGCCCATCGAGATGACCAGGGGGTCTCCCCGAGGTCGACCTCGGGTCTACAAGACTCCGGGAGGGTATCCCCTACCCCTTCCGACCCTAGGTTTGTATGTATGCGCCAGAGATTTCAATTAAGGATTTATGAATGAAAAGTTTTGTCTTTGCAATGTATTTTACAATCTCTGCATTCGAATCGATATCATGAACTACAGAACTTACGTGCGGGTGGAAGATAGCCGTAAAATAGCACATCGCCACAAGAGGAATGACTCAAATCTTCACATAATGCTATTCTTTTAATTAGCGGTGTTATTCCATAAAACTCAGCCTCGTTACGGAGTTGCCGCAGGTCAACGGAACGCAACTCTACGTCTCTTGTCCGCATGTAGTTCAGAATAATAGAGAATAGTGTTGGATCTGCTCCACACAATGGAAATATGAATTAGTTATTATTAAATTATCAATATTAAATTAAGACTTAACCTCAGCTCACATTAGACCTACTCCTACCTCTGTCAATAAATATTGCTCCCGACTCATCTTTGGTTGATGAAATCCTTCCGCTGAGGAGCGCAGTAAAGAATGAATCTGGAACCCAAGTCAGCGTCTGCCACGACGTACTAAATCTGAAAATCGAGACTTTTATTTATTCCCAATCCATGGCAAGGCAAGGCAAGGGCGTCGAAGCCTAATGCCTAGGCTCCAATAATCAGTCAGAAGAGGAATAAATACCGTGTTCCTCCAACGTTTAGATTCACAATTTCACTCGCTCCGTTCGATGCCATTTCCTGGTTCGTAACTTAACGACCGCACACTCGCTAATTGTTTCCTTTTCCGTAGTTTACATCAGCCAAAGCGCATATTTTATGTCTTGCGTGACCTTTGACCTACCACAAAAAAATCAAGAATGGGTGAAAATGTAACTAAAATATCGACTCAACAACTCAATCTAAAAACAAAAACAAGTGAGGTAAGTACAAGTGACAGATTGAGATATTGAGAAGATTTGAAGGGTTCTTTTCACCGCCAGAAAATACAGCTGCTTATGTTCTTGAATTTATTTTAAAAGCCTCGTCAGAATTGTAAATTAAGGTTAATTTAACTAATTACAAAATTATGACAGTATAAATTTCTAAATTAAGGATTAAATAACTTAATTAGCGTTAATTATTAAAGTAAACAACAAGTACAATCAGTGTAGCACATGAGACATGATACAATAATAAGTGTTTTCGTTCTCATCATGGAGTGTGTGACAGGCAGTGTGGGTAAAAAAACGAAGTAAGAAAGACCTAAAGCCAAGCATTTTCTTACAATTGCCCCTATGCCCCTGCACAGCTCCGTCTCGTACAAACAACATTTCATAATGAATTTTCAAGTTATTTGATTTGTGTAACCTAAATGAGAATGAGACGATCATTTTTTATTACTGGTGTGAGGTCTCACCCTGACTTAGGGGATGGAGAGTACTCCCTCGGGTATCACCTAAGTACAATTAGTGATGTTTTAATCTCGTAAGGAAGCGGTTAAGAGAATTTCTGCACATAAAATAGTATGATGAATACTATAAAATGTTTCATATGAAGTCTGAGGGCTGTCACTGGGGAAGGAGAACCCTAAGGGGCTAAATATAACGTTGGCTAAAAAGAGCATGAAACAGAAAATACAAAGTGGAGACTGGAGAGAGAGAGAAGAAACTGGGAGCCATAGTTCCTCCCGCGATGAGATCTCTAGAGTAGGAAGCTATTACAGGTGTAGACATACCTAGGTAATTAGGGCAGGGTAGCTTAATTAATTATATCAATTAATAAGTTTCATATTAATGTATGATTTGTAATCATCAACCATATCCGATAGGATATGGCTGAGTGGACTTAGGGTTGAGAAGCTGACCCAAATTGTCATCTCTATACACACATTGCTTACTCAACACCACCATATAATATTTTCCAGGGAATAATTGGGGTCGGGAATATATATTGGGGTTAAAATGGCGAGAAATGGTGATCCGAATATGGTATAAACTAGTCAGCCCCAAAAAATTTGTATCGCAAGTAAGTCAAGCCTGCATACTAATTAATTTTATTCCATTTAATAAATTTTGCCCTGTGAAACTGATGTCCATCGAGTGATTTCTCTCGTGAATATGCCCCAAAAAATTTGCATCGCAAGTAAGTCAAGCCTGCATACTAATTAATTTTATTCCATTTAATAAATTTTGCCCTGTGAAACTGATGTCCATCGAGTGATTTCTCTCGTGAATATCTACCTCATCCTCATTAGTCTATCACAGTTCGGAAAAGATGGAAGCATGTCTTTGCAAATGCCAAGCTCAGCAATTCAACATGCCAATAAACCTACTGCAGAAGATAGTTCCTACACAGGGAACCTGAATTTAATATCTGTGAACTGCGTGGCTCATCGGTTGGGCCTTTCTATACAATGGGCAAAAGAAAAGGGATTCGTTTCATATTTCATGATTTTGACAACTGTCACCCTTCGGGTGAGCATAAAGTAAGGGCAAGGGTTAAATGCCAGAAAAGAAACTTCTTTTGAGTTTATTATGAGGGACAGTGAGTCCCGATTCTCTGGAAACTCCGGTTTTTATAGTCATAACGATCTAGAACATTTTGCTACCGCAATCTAAGAATAGAAGTAGATCAATTCCTATTTAGGCTATGGGGATCATGTAGTTCCCCAGGTTTTGGCACCTGATTTATATGTGTCTCTTCGGAGTGGGCTAAGTGCCCCTGCCGAAGGACACAGTGACTCACTGTGTAAATTATCCTTCGCAGATTCTTTCCCAATCACAGAGGAACCCTTCCTCTGCAAATATTGTGAAAATTTGGAGAGAGTCTCCATTAAATCGGTCATAAAAGATAACATTAATATGAGGTTACGGCTTTTTAAACTTTCTAAAATTCCAATTGCTCTTGCGTGATCGGGAGCAAAGGCCGGATCAGCTCTAATATTCTCCAGACTCCTGCAGATAACATCCATCGAGTCTTCTAAACTTGCATAGGCGAACTTCCGTGATGACACCCAGCGGGTAGATATGACGCCTCTTATTTTTTTTAGGGGAATCCCTTCCAATTCTGATTGGCGCCTCAACGCCATTTTGCGCTTGTGGCTCCTGGACTCGTAGAAGTTCCGAACGGAAAGCAAAACTTCTTCCAACTTCTCCAACAGCAGAATGGAAGCCTAAAGAATGTGTTTAGTAATGTCTGCCGCGGCGCGCCCTTTTGCCTAAATTTGACTTCATTGTCCGTGAACTGGACTTGACTGTTAGCCACCTCTGCTCCGCCGAGAACCAAATAGCCGTCTGTATTTGTGTGTTTAGTCCATAGAGACGCTATTAGTTCTATTGTTGGCCCTTTTTCTATGGCGTCCCATGCTTTTATTGCTATAACTTTTATTCCTCTGGCCGACGCTGAACCGATGAATCCAAGAACTGAGCTCATAGCCTACCAATTTACAATTTGAAATTAGAGTTGAATGCATAATGTGGATAGATGTGCAATTTCTATACAATTAATTCTTACTCTTAATTCCATGTAGCTTGTTCTGGTGGGGTTGCCGGGGTCCGACATGTAAATTTCGTTAATTAGAAAGTTAATCGAATCACTGCTGGAAGGTGATGGTTTTGGAGTTGTAGAAAGTAAAGGCATTGGCGTGGAAGTAGAACTTAATTGTCTTGTGTTGGTGATCGTCACCGCAGAGTTGCAAAATTGGTAATATAATAACGAACACCAAAGAATTGCATATTTTTGAGCCATTTTTTCACAAGTGAATCAGATTTAGACTGAAACTGTTTAATGGCCCAACGCTGAAGTATATATAAGGAATAAGGAGAGGCTGGGATCTCTTTTGGAGATGAACAGACCAGAAACGATAAGAACCGGAACTTCTTAAAGTATATCTGCGAAACTCTTACACAACCTTAACCTTACAACCCTAGATTACTGAATTTTGAAATTATTTATCTGGAAACGTCGTACCCTGCTCAGATCGCTCACTCAGTTTATCTCCCCTGCCCTTTGAAACCTCATTTTTCCGTAGCCCCCTTATCTGGCGGCTGTCGCCGCCAGACCCCTCTCTGGCGGCTTTCGCCGCCAGCCCCCTCCTTAGTAGGCTAAAGTAGGCTGTTGCCCAAGTCTGACAGTGAGTTATGTAATCATTCCAAAAAGGCAATTTGAGAAAGCCCTTTTGGGTGATGACAACAACGTTCTGAACCGATTGTACACATTCTACCAGTCCAGAGGGTCAAAAAGGTTCCAACATCTCCCAAGTATTGTAAATGACCTGGGCTTTCGAGTTTCTTGTTTGAAATATTGGTTTAACGTACGTAACCTACGTCAGCTAGCCATTCCGGTTCGATTTGGGCCGCGGAGAGAGATTATGACGCGCTTTTTCTTGACTTGTATTCGATTGGATCGGATAACTCTTTTACGAAAACTGCCCACGAGAAAGCAGTATCACTAAAGGCAGAAATTGATCGTCAATGCTTTGTTATTACTCTCAAGTTTATGAAGAACCTACAAGATCTTTTCAAATAGTTATCGGAAACTCGTTGGCTCAAATGTGCTTATTCAGTATCGGAATGCAAACGACCCACTGGTTGACATGAAGACAACATCCCCGCCACACTGTCTATTTTTCTGGCTTCTGTAGAATGTACCCGCGGTCAAATAGCTGCATTTGTAGCATTGGCACATTACAAAGCATCATTCAGTAAGAGAGTAAAAGTAAGCAGAAAAAAAAGACGAGGATGATGAAGAACTCTTCCACCACCTTTTATGTCGCCAGAAGCACCCAATCATCTTCAGGTTAAGGTTTATTATACGTTTCATTCAGAAAAATTTAGAGTTAAATTTATTGATTACGGCAATGAACTTCCAAAATTGAAGAAGTAATACAAGTGTCAGCAACGGCGAACAAAATTGTTCGATACGATGCAATCCAGAAAAAACTTTAATTAAAGTATTTCGAAGATAGATGTTCGTTTTTTTTTCATGAAATGGTGCTGGGGACATTTTCCGTGGTAGAGCTTATGCTTCCTGCACATACGCAAACATCTAATGAACAGAACATACGTTTCGTCATGCAATTCCAGCATTCGAGGTAATTAATGCTACCAAAGCTTACGTTGATTGTGAATTTAAACACATGACATCACGGAAGTCACACTGAAACACTTTGTGGCGGGGTCTGAAGTTAGCACAGGTTCTATTGAAGAGGAAATAATGCTTAACAATCTAACCACTAGCACCTCTTCCTTGAGTAAGCTGAAAATGCATTGAGCATTGAGTAATCGTTGTAAATGAGTCAACCTGTCTTAAACAATTTTTTTAGATGCCGTCTATGAATTGCTTATGAATTAAAAGCATGCGTTTGGACAAAGTTGGTTAGTAAGATTTACGTTTACAACGAAATTAACTTTGGCGTTTATGGAATTTACCAAAAGTTGTTTCTAGAGATTGGAAAGCTTTGTGCCAAGTGGCGAGAAATACTTACTACATGTTGGTAGGTAAGGAGGATACTTTTGAACTGAAGCATATTTGGAACTTAAAATCAAACAAAAAAACGGCAGTGGAGAACGGATGTGTATGTTTTATAAAACTTTTCTTTTTTTTTGTCCTGAAGTTGTTAACGGGTTTTGTGTTGTTTCCTGTCTATTTCACTAAAAAATGAGACATTTCCGTGTCTTTTATGGTACTTTAATTTTAAGAAAGATGCTCCGGTTTGTTAATGACAATTCAATTGTCCCAAGCAGAGGAGGAAGTTTCGGTGTATTAGTGATACTATAATTTTGCTAAGGAATTGTTCGGTAGATTGTATTGCTGGACTTCCAGATGCAATTTGGATACTTGGAAAGTGTACGCTTCGTCAATTGCTTGGAAGTAATGTCTAATTACCTCAAACTTCTCCGTGAAAGACGACTTCAAGTTATCAGATGTATATGTTGGAGTCATGTGAAAAGCTGTTATACGAAATCAGCAGATACTTTCCGGAAGATTTGTTGGAGTCATATGATGTTCTTCTAATGACGAATTTCCCGCAGCCTCCGCTTATGCAGCCCTTCATTGAAAATCTTTGCAAGTTATTCAATTACAAACAAGATGACATTGAAAAAATTGGAAGAGATTTTCCCATTCTTTTGCAATCAATTGTGTTGAGCCGCACATGGCTTTCGGAAAGGGACAGCGATGTAGCTGTGTTTTGGTCAAACGCCTTGCTCGATCAAACTCTGGAATGGACAAAAGCTACGAAGGACTTCACTCGACGGTAAAAAATAGTTTGATTGATAAACATAGTAACGTTTGATTGTAAAATTTTATAGGACTGCAATTGTGTCACATGGAAGCACTGTTGCCGAAATGGGATTCTCGTATCTGACTAAAACGCTAGGAGCAAACCGAAAAAACATAACTTAAAAACAATGGATCATCTTCTGCGCATCATACTAAATGGGCCGCAAAAATTGAAAGAGGCCAACTATCGAAAATATGTGACAACTTGGCTAGAGCATCACTACCATGTGGACTCACTGTATAATCGTGGTGGGGCACCAAGAAACGCTGTGAAAATCCGGAAGCCGAAACTTCCTAGCAGCGCAATGTTTTAGTCGAACGTTTATAACCCTTAGTAGCGAAAAGCGCAATGCTTTAATCTAATATTTAAGTATCAAATCTAATACTTCTTTTATTTTTACTGGTGGGTTGGCGGGGCTTTAGGACGACTTCGTTCTACTTTATTTGCCTTTTTAACAATCTGGTACAAAATAAAATTATTCAACTTAAAATTATTTATGCTGAAGAAGTTCCAGACATACAAAGTCCAGACTGTGTCGATCGGGCAGTGAAGCCTTGCAGATACATTTTAAACGAAATTAACGTTGGCCTTTTTGGAATTCACCAGCAGTTGTTTTTAGAAATTGGCAAGCATTGTGCCAAAGGGCAGGGAAATGCTTACTTCATGTTGGAAGGTTATTCCATAGTAAAAACTAAATTCAATTGTCCTAAGCAAAGGAGGAATTTCCGGTGTTTTAGTGATAATTTAATTTTGCTAAGGAATTGCGGAAATATGCTTTTCCTTTTAACATCTCAATTTCAATAAATAAAGGCAACTTGTGGGTTTTGTTGACAATTCATTTTTACATTGCAAACCAGAAGTTTGTGGTTGATCATGAGTTAAGGAGAAAGAGTCGGTAAATTCGTTTTTTAAGCATTTCAAAAGTTTAATTTTCTGCACAACCGGAGAAAGTGACAATGCATTCCATTTATAGTTGCACTTTTAGTGCAGTGTCTGGAGGAAAAGATGATGGCGAAATATTTTTTGTTGACACTGGTGGGCCGCCGTTTTCCACGCCGAGCGTGGTAAAGATAGAGTTGGACCAACAGCACAGTAGGGTTGGATTTATCTAATCGGTGGTAATGAGAATGAGTGGCTAATAAAAGTTGTATCAGCCATGTCTATTTAAAGTCGGGAGTGTAATAATCGATTATCATTCTTAGAATCAATTATAGATAAGTTTACTCTAAACAGGTAATAATTGTAAACTTAAAAATGAGTGAGTTGTGCAAGTTGCTGGGCGTAGTTTACGGGGAGTTATAGGTCTTTCCCTTCGCTGTGGTTACGAAAAACAAAGAAAGAGTAATACGAACCACAGAGTGCTACTAATACTAACGTAATTTCAAAACTACTGCTTCCGTATCAGCTTCAGTTATTCAGTCAGGACAAATGACCTCCGATAAGTTGTGTTCCGCCGCATTATTCCTTGTCGTACACATGAGATCTAGTGTCTTTCTGCCTGCAAACGATAGTTATTTATATTCATATCATATTTAATTATGATTTCTTGTTATTCCAGCGGCATCAGCTTACCTACCTCCTTCCAGATTTCTCAATTGGCCTCTTGCTCCTTCTCTTCTTCTCCATTGTCCAGTCTTCGTCGTCGTCGACGTCCTCAAAGTGGTCATCATCTGACACGTTATCGCCATTATTGTTAACCTTAGATTTGTTATCTTTTAATTCAACCATTTCCAACAAGACCATTGTCTTTAGTCTTATGTAAGTTTTGACATACAACTTGAACAACTGCAGAGGCTGATGTAGTGAGACTTGCTTGCCCAGGAATTGTAGCCCTTTGCCCATCAGCAGAGGAGGCGAAAGTACTTCCAGAATTGTTACCCGCCGCTGCTGCAAGTCTTCTGCTAGCGATTCTAGAGCTATTTCTTCCCATACCCATACATTTTTCTAGATGTGGAGCAAATCTGACAGCAGCCAGCGTGCGCTTGCAGTTGGGACATTGAATCTCAAATGTGGCTTTCTTGCCGAGCACTTGGCCAAAGATGTCCACGTTCATCGAATTTACACTCTCTAGGTCTAAGTCAACCTCTTCGACCGTGATTTCTTCATCTTTTCCAAAGAGTATGGTCATGCCCGGTCTCGTTGACGATGTCACAGATCTCTTCCTCAATTAGAACGTCGAGTAGATCGTTGATAGCCTCATTTAGTAACGTCATCGAAGATAGGACTTCAATCTGCAATGTCTTTCCTAGAGTAAAGTAATAGATTATTGCCTTCCACTTAAACTCACCAGCTCAACTAATTAATTACGTAATTCAAAGATGAAGGAAAGATTGTGACTGACCTTCTTTCACTAATCAATTATCTTATCCTTCATTATCAATTTATCAATCACAATAATCACAAAAATGTAAACATTCTTAAGGGTTTTAAAATTTAAAAAACCTAAAATATCGATTTAAAAATTCACTTTTAAAATAGAGCGCCAGATTTCAAATTAAGAGGAATTTGCAAGTCAGCTCCTCAAAAACAAATGAACTGCCAATTTAGAATCAGCCGGTGAAAATACACATGTGCCTAGTTGATGTGCGGCGCAGCGTCGTTTTGGATTCATTTTCGAAATGTTATTTCTTTTTGTAAAATTTGCAAACAGTTTGTTAAATTTTAATTACAAATTTGGATAAGTATTAGAATTGTGTTTCACAATAACTCAAATTACCTTCCAGGGTATCTAAATATTGTGGTTCAAAATTGTGAAATTTGTATAGACTGCCGCCGCCAATTTTTGAGCTACAGAGCACACCTGTGTATCGGCTTTGGAAGCTTGTCTGATTTAAGAGAGAGACTCATTCACTCATTATCGTTGGTTCATTCAACCTCTCTCTAACATTTTTATGTTCTAGAAACAGTTTACGATTGGTAATCAATCATATTGCAAAATTAAGGTAACTATTAATTAATAATCGGTTAATTGACCTTTGACATAGAAGGATGAACTTACTTTTATAGTCTCTCCAGGTCCAGGTCACACACAGACACAACGCTTATTCTCATTTTCGTTTCTTCTTTTCCTCGGTTGACATTTGACAACAACACAGCCCATAAAGGACAGACCAGTTGTTGTGCTCATTGTGATCTTACGTGAAAGCTTACCGATTGTTAATCATCGCCATTGCCAATCAGTTCCTTTCTTGCAAATTACTTTGTTTGGCTGATAAATGGTAAGTCTACTAAGATAATTGCATTTAGGGAGCGATTGTTTGAATTAACTCAATCGTGACACAATGTCATGTCAGTCAAGTCTCTCTATCTGTGGGAACCACATTCAGAAATTTTGGTTTCAAATAAACTTAAACTTAGGGTCAAAACCAATCGGGGACTCCTGGAGGTTCGGGAAATGATCGTAAGGGCGATGAAAAGAAAAAGAAGTATGAACCTCCGGTTCCGACCCGGGTAGGAAAGGGTCGACGTAAGAAAAACAAGGGACCAGATGCTGCCCAAAAGTTACCACAAGGTAGGCTAATTACTATTCTCGAATGAATGTGAATCAGTGTTTGATCAACTTCATTATTAATTTCAAATTGTAGTGACACCGCATGCGCGCTGCCGGTTAAAGATGTTGAAGTTAGAACGCATCAAAGATTACTTGCTAATGGAAGAAGAGTTCATCAAAAACCAGGAACGATTGAAGCCTCAGGAAGAAAAGAACGAGGAAGAAAGATCAAAGGTTAACTTAAGTGAATTTTTATGCCAATCAATGATAGAAAAGAAAGTTTATTTCTCCAGGTCGATGATTTGAGAGGGACTCCTATGTCCGTTGGCAGTTTGGAAGAAATTATAGACGATAATCATGCCATCGTATCAACGTCTGTAGGATCTGAGCACTATGTTTCAATGCTTTCGTTTGTCGATAAAGACCAGCTTGAACCTGGATGTGCAGTCCTACTTAATCACAAGGTTCATGCTGTAGTCGGCGTTCTTTCAGATGATACCGATCCAATGGTTACTGTAATGAAGCTAGAGAAGGCTCCACAGGAAACTTATGCAGATATAGGAGGTATTGGAATTGGTATTTGGGAATGGATACTTTTTTTACTCATGCATGCGCATGTAATAAATTAGCTCTGTCCTAAATTTTAACTGAAATCGAATTTTAGGATTAGACACTCAGATTCAGGAGATCAAGGAGTCGGTTGAACTACCTCTCACCCACCCGGAGTACTATGAGGAAATGGGGATTCGTCCTCCGAAAGGTGTAATTCTCTACGGGCCACCAGGTAATTCCATCAATCAACGTATTTGATAAGGCTTCAAAATATTCAGTATTCTCATTCAAATCGTTTTTACTGTGGTAGGAACCGGGAAAACTTTACTCGCAAAGGCAGTCGCGAATCAAACATCCGCAACATTTCTTCGTGTTGTTGGTTCCGAATTGATTCAAAAGTACTTAGGAGATGGGCCAAAACTTGTTCGTGAACTCTTTCGGGTTGCGGAGGAGCATGCCCCTTCCATTGTATTTATTGATGAAATTGATGCGGTGGGTACGAAGAGGTAATTTTGGAGGAAAAGGGTATTTTTTTTGTCATAATTCAACTATTGTAAATATAAACAAGCAAACTTTTTCTTCAGATACGATTCAAATTCAGGCGGTGAACGAGAGATTCAACGCACAATGTTGGAATTACTCAACCAACTGGATGGATTCGACTCCCGTGGAGACGTGAAGGTGATTATGGCTACGAATCGAATTGAAACTCTAGATCCAGCCCTGATTCGTCCCGGTCGAATTGATCGTAAGATTGAATTCCCACTTCCGGACGAGAAAACGAAGAGACGGATTTTCAGCATCCACACTCAACGTATGACACTGGCTCCTGACGTTCAGCTGGATGAGCATGTCATGTCAAAAGACGATTTATCCGGCGCTGACATCAAGGTCGGTTTTCTGTGTATATAAAAAAAACAAGGCTCATTAATATTAATAGAAAGGAAGCATTAATTGTTTTGTTTTCTTTCTTACATGTTCTAGGCAATTTGCACCGAAGCTGGATTGATGGCCTTACGAGAACGCCGGATGAAAGTTACGAACGAAGACTTCCGAAAATCCAAAGAAAATGTGTTGTACCGCAAGAAAGAGGGAACACCGGAAGGGCTATATCTCTAAAATTTCATTGCTTGTCAACAGCTAACGTAATTTCCAACACAAGGATTAAACTAATGTCAATTTATAAGGCTAATACAATAAAAATTAACTTTAATTCAACTCCCTATTTTATTAGGTTCCATCAGTCAATCTTTTAAAACTCCGATTTCTCAAATTCAATACAAAGCTGTAATTAAGTGTGATGTGTTTCGTCATATAGTATGGCTTCTCATTAACGTTTAAAACTGCACAATCCTTTCTCTTTCGTAATCAATCATAGTAGTCTTAAGCTTTTGTAAGTTACTTACTATTATGGGCATGCGTGTTTAAAATTTAAAGCACTCTAGTACACGCGCCAAATTTAAATCAAATTGCAAGAGTCACTAATGTGTGCTTTTAGGAGGTGAGTGAGCAAAAAAATGGATTACTGCCGCTGCCGCACCCGATATTTATAGAAAAAAAAGACACACTATTATTGCTTGTAAAATATTTTAGTAGAAGGGTTAACTTAATAAATTAATGTTCTCAATTTAATTAATCTAGAAAACCAATGTATAAGAATTATTAAGGTCTTGCGAGATTTCTAGACCAAACATAAGATGAAATTTCGGTGGGGCGGCAACGTCGCACAACTTTGGTAACCATTCGGTCGATCCAAACAATTCCCACTAAAATATTATTTTTGTTTTTAAAATTTTGAAATTGAACTTATTGAGTTCTCGGGTAATCTCGTCCAGAGGTCAACTTGCAAAATTCCAAATTTTAAGGATATTGTTCTTGTTCAGAGCAAGTTAATTAACTTGACTAATTAAGATGGGTGTACCATCATTTTTTCGTTGGTTGACAAAAAAGTATCCATCAGTAATTGTTCATTGCATCGAGGACAAGGTAAGAATCAATACATATTACTTAGTTAAATTCATCATAAACTTCCCAGGATTTATTTGAAGCATGATCCTGACTTTCCTGACCCTGTGCTAATGACGGTTTTGTTTTGCAATCGCATTATTCTAGCATCGATTATCGATATCACGCGTAGATATATGCACTGATGTAGATTAGGAGTTATTATGTTGATTGATGATAGGGAACAACAGATGGGCGATCTCGTACTTTAGAAGAAGTGATTTTGATCGATTCTACTTTGATGAATCCTTCTGATTTAATAGGTGGTCGAGGTTGACGGCGTGTTAGTGCCGGTAGACTCTACAGCACCGAATCCGAATGGAGTCGAATTCGATAACTTGTACTTTGGACATGAACGGTATCATTCATCCTTGCACGCATCCTGAGAATAAGTAGAATCCGAATGCAGTCGAATTGAAAAGTTTTATTAAAAGAGTTTTCAACAATACTCTATTCTCTTGATTTCTTTTAGGCCGGCTCCAAAGAACGAGGATGAAATGATGATTGCGATTTTTGAATGTATCGACCGTCTGTTCCGAATTGTTCGTCCTCGTAAACTGCTTTACATGGCTATTGACGGAGTGGTATGTTTTGGTATTTATTCTTTATTACTGATGCTTGTTCGATAATAATTTACGTTTTGTTTAGGCTCCACGAGCTAAAATGAACCAACAGCGCTCTCGTCGATTCCGCGCCACCAAAGAAACAACTGAAAAGTTGAATGAAATTGACAGAGTCCGGGAAGATCATGGAGGCGAGAGGTTGTCTGTTGCCACCAATGAAAGAAAGAAGTGCCCATTTTGATAGTAACTGCATTACACCGGTAAATGTCGGTCACATATTTTCTGAGGGAAACGAAGTTTATTGGGAATTGTGAAATAAAGTGACTTTTTCTAGGCTAAATACTATGTACTTTCTATATAGGGAACTCCATTTATGGACAGGTTATCAAGAGCCTTGAACTACTATATTCATGAGCGCCTAAATACTGATCCTGCATGGAAGAATATTAATAGTAATACTATCAGATGCCAATGTTCCTGGAGAAGGTGAACACAAAGTAATGGATTACATTAGACGTCAACGAGCCCAGCCTGGACATGATCCCAACACTACGCACTGTCTTTGTGGGGCTGATGCTGACCTCATCATGCTGGGACTAGCCACTCACGAACCCAACTTTACAATTATCAGAGAAGAGTTTCGTCCCAATAAGGCACGTCCATGTGAAATTTGTGGACAGGAAGGGCATGAAATGAAAGATTGTCTTGGACTTGAAAAAGAATGCCCAGAAGACGGTCCAGACCCTCCTACATTCAATAGCGAATTAGAATTCATATTTGTTCGGCTCAATGTACTCAGGGAGTATCTTCAAAAGGAGCTGGAAATGCCGAATCTTCCATTCAAGTTTGATCTGGAACGGGCCGTAGATGATTGGGTTTTTATGTGTTTCTTTGTTGGAAATGATTTTCTTCCCCATCTTCCCTCCCTGGAAATACGAGAGGGAGCTATTGACCGCCTCGTCAGACTCTACAAAAAGTGTGTTTATAAAACTGGCGGATGGCTCACAGATAGTGGAATACCGAATCTCAGTCGTGTTCAACTTATCATGTCCGAATTGGGAGAACAGGAGGATGAGATCTTCAAAAATCGGCAAAACAATGAATTGAGATTTATAGGCAAGGCAGAAATCAGAAAAAAGGAGAAGAATGCAAGATGATGCGAATTGCTACAATAAACCAGCATTTCTTCCTGGTGGATCTTTCGCTCCAACTGTAAGTAACTGTATTTAGTTCGCGTTACCGTTAATGCATGAAACACACGTTTACGTTTTACTGCAATTCTTAACTATGGTTCTTGTTATTTGTCTTATGATTTACTTTGCTTTTATTCTTATGCAGCCCATTGGAAAATACAATTCCTCACCTGTTCACGATGCCCGTAGCCAGGCCTATAATATGCGGGTTCAAGGAATGCACACTAATGCCAACTCGCCGAGATCAAATCAAGATGCAGCTGCAGCGCTCAAAGCTAAATTAGCGAATAGAAATGTTGATGTAAGCAGTAACTGGAAAGGGTATTTAATTGAAGCTAAGAATATGGTTCTTTATTCGACTAATTGCTGCTCGTGTTTTGGGAATATCTTTAAACATGTTGACTTGCACTTGACAAGAAAAACTGGAGAGAAAATTTTTAATTATACTTACTTAAAATGGGTCATTCACTTACAATTTTATAGTCTCCGGCATCCCTGGACTCCAGTTTTGCCTCATCCACTGGTTCGTCACCTGGCACTTCTTCGCCATTTGCTGATCGCGTGTCCCTCAAGCGCAAGGCAGACACAAAGGTTGAAGATTCCGATGAGGATGAGCCCAATGACGAAGTTCGCTTATGGGAAGATGGTTTCAAAGATCGCTATTATGAGTCCAAATTTGATGTGCTAGCGGACAACATCAAATTTAGAATCCTTGTCGGACATGAGTATGTTAAAGGTCTTAGTTGGGTACTTCGTTATTACTATCAGGTAAACTTAACATGATTTTTTTTTCAAAATTCTAAATACAATTATTCAGTTCTAAATTATGTTGCGTTGAATTAATTTTCTGCTACTAAATTTTTAGGGCTGTGCATCATGGGAATGGTACTATCCTTACCATTATGCTCCGTTCGCCTCAGACTTTGTCAACGTTGGAGATTTATCGACAGAGTTCCCATTAAATACTAAACCTGTAAACCATCTCACGAATAACTTTCTTTGAAAACGGTTTGAGAACTTTGGATGATGTTTATATTTCTTTACAGTTTTCTCCTTTGGAGCAGCTAATGAGCGTGTTCCCAGCCGCTAGCCGATGTCATGTTCCGGAACCGTGGGGTGAATTAATGTACGAGCCGGTGAGTAGATAGTTCAGTACCTAACTGCTTTGAATTTTACACTCACTTTGCCTGAATTCAAGTCGCATGATTTTGTTAAACTTCACCATTAAATTGATAGGATTCTCCCATCATCGACTTCTATCCCGAAGATTTCCAGGTTGATTTAAATGGGAAAAAGTTTGCATGGCAGGGCGTTGCACTCTTGCCGTTTGTGGATGAAGTACGACTCAAGGCAATTTTGATAAGATTATTATTCGAAACTGACACCGGAAGAAGGTAAAAATTGTATTGGAGCATTGTTATTGTGGATATCAATGTTAATCTTTTTATTTTTGTCAAAAGTTCGCCGGAATACTAGAGGTGACGATCGAGTGTACGTCCGTAAAGGACATCCAGGATACGAGTTCGCGATTGGACTTTATGAAAATTCTTTTGAGGATTCTACGGAAGTAGCTTTGGACCCTTTCATTTTTTGAAGGCATGGGAGGAAAGGTGTTGGTATCAAATGAGTTGGTCCCAGCTAATGGGTAAGCCAATTCTAAAGGAATTTGAAGGCGGATCCAAGAACTTATTGACGTTTTTTTTATACAGCCTTCTTCAGTCACCAATTCCGAAGCATTTGGACGTAGTTGACAATCAAGTTGTTTTGTACGTAGAAAAATAGTAGTGTAGAAAAAAACAATTGTATGTTGTACGCTAGTTAAATCATGGGCCGTTTGCGTTTAGATTACGTTACCGGGATTTAAAGTTTGAACCAAAACATATCTTCCCTGCATCACGCCTCCCAGGGGCAATGTAAGTAAAAATTTTAAACTCACTTTCTCCAATCAAAGGCTATTTAGCTAACCAGCATAGCTAACTTTAGCAACAAATGGAGAAATAGTGACGCGGATTCAGGCCGATAATTGGTGATATTAAATTGCATATTAATGAATTCGATATTCGGTGGTCTGGGTCCCACAAGCTTTCATTGCTTGATTATAATATTAGTTTTAAATTAACCATCTTCGATTTTCTATAGAGATCCACCAAAAGTATTGAAGCCTGGGGATTTGACACCTGAAGAATCCCGAAATTGGAGACCTATGATTGGAATGAGTCATTCCGATAAGCGGGCAAGTTTAGATTCCTCTGGACATAGGGCATTGAACAGTGCCGTCGGAAATCAAGGTGGGGGAAATAGAGGATCATTACGGAAATTCAAATTACGACTACTCTTCAAATCAAAATAATCGTAATTCAGGACAAGGAAATAATTACGACAGAAATAACTCTGGTGGTTACTCTTCCACACCACGCGGTAAGTTATCATTTCCACTTCCACAGCTTAAAATACTTAAATACATAAAATTTTGAAATTTACTATATAAGGTTAAAAGGTTAAGGTTAAACCGCCGGTTGATGTAAACCTAAGCCCCTTACATTGTCGCCACGCATCCAAATATTAGCGCCATTTTATCGCCACTCATTGTAGCCGCCTATTTTCGCCACCCGCGACTCACATGTTTGTCGCCAGGGGGAGAATGGTCGATTCGAACGTGGCAACAGCGCATTAACACCCTTGTCGCCACTCAACACGATTAGAAATTGGAAAAGCGTTACCGTTGGAAAAACAATTACTTTGACCACATCCGGTTAATCGTTGCTCCTGCCGCCGGAGTCATATAGCATTGGGTTTATTTAATTGCACCCCAGGGAAGCGAGGACGGGCGGTATCCCGGTAGGTTAAACCGCATAATCCGTTTAAGTTAATTAAGGATATTCTTAGGGTGGCGACAACGATGGTGGAGAATTTTTTCAAAAAAAGATGTGCAATGTTGCCAAATCGAATTCGATGCTTTTCTTTCTGGTGGCCGATAGGGTGACGAGTTCTAGTTGTGGCTATAACGGGTGGCGACAAAATAGCGCTAATAGTTGAACGGATGGCGACAATGTACGGCGCTTAGGTTTACAGCAACCAAACCGCTCTTATATAAATTAAGTGCGGGCGATGTAAGTACCTTATCAATGGTCATGGACAAAACTCAGCCCAAGTGTACTTTTACCTTTTCCTTGTTAATTTTAGTAATGACAATTTGTTTCATATAATCAATTATAATTTATATTTTAAATATTCAAATTATTTTATTATCCGAATCCAACTGATACATGATTGATTAATGGCAATCTAATTTATGCCGGTATGACTAGTAAAAATCCATGAGATTTAGAAATTTGAACCAACCGCAATTGTCCTTGTCATGTCGAAATTGAAGATGAAATGATGTTTTTTTGTTAAGTTGAGGAAGGGAAGCCTTTGATGGACAACGACAAGTTGGTTTATTCAAAAAAGAAGTGGGATGAACGGGACATGAACCCACAAGGTGTTAGTTTTGACTGCTTCATATTTTGACGACACCTCAATCTCCTTATTTCAATATCCAGCTTAACCTAATCCGACCCGGAACTGTTGTGATGGTACCATAGTTGAAACTGTCAATCACTACAGATTTGACTTGACACATTCATATTACGCATAAATTTTTCTCATAACTAATGTTTTTAATAGGATTTTTAAA
>VYYI01000383.1:0-32985 GCA_021029175.1 Bilobella aurantiaca | reverse complement strand
CTTTCCGTTCTCCTTCCCTTTCTGCTTTCATGACATTCTCTTACCCTTCTCCAGTATCATACAAACTTTCACTCGGGAATTCATAAGGAAAATTTTTGCACTCTTCTCATAACCTTTCTCTTTGGTTTCCCCTTTAAAATTCTTACGGAAAGTACGGAAAAGTAGAGTAGAGACACCCGATTGTATCATTGCAATAGAATACAACTAATGCTCATGACAAGGGATCCAGAAGATGGAGGTCAATAAAATGTTTAAAAATTCTTTTTTTTTTAATGACCTAATCAGTTTCTGAACGTTTGTGTGCCTTGAAACAGAAATACCGCCTTGTTTGAAGTAGCTAAGCTCTACTATCAGCAATGGTGCAGTCTCCTCCGTAGCTCGGATGCTTTGTCACTGCCCCATACCGCCTACGAAAACATGAGGAAAGCTTCCTTCAAAGAGGAGAAAATATTGGTATATGAAAAGCTACATCACTCATGTCCACTTGGAGTGGTTAAGGTTGCATCAATTACTTCAAGTATTTTTAGAATCAAAGATCAACTGTCAACAAACCCTAAACTTAACATGTTTTATTCCTTCTTGCAAAGACGTCTAACGCTACTAGTGCCAAATATGTAACATAAGTGACTATGTGACATGGTTATGAAAAGTGTTTCTTAATGTTCTATTTTTATTCTTTTAACCTATAATATTATATACTTACAGTGCTAGAGGTACTTTTTCCAATGCATGATGTTAGAAAATGTATAAGATGGTTTCGAATAACCTCGGGGAAAAAATTACTTTTCGATGACTTGACGAATTTGTTTAAAACGGTTATTGCCTCTATAGGTTGGATAGCCCAGGATTTCTGGTTTTGTCATTAATAGTTACGGCAGAACTATTGTTCATGCGGAAAGTTGCTAGCAAGCGAGTGCCGCCGCACGATGCAGCTAATGAACGAATGTACTTGTTGCGTCGTAAGCTTAAGTTTAAGTAAATTAATGTTAATGGAGGGGGTATTTCTACCAACACCGCTCAGTCCTCAATCGGTCCCACAGTAACTCCGTGAAATACAATGTCAAACGCGATTCCCTATCGTCTCCGCTCCTTATCGGATTCAGGATAATTTGTGGAAACATGCATACTATCCCATCGACTCCCAGGTAGCGGGATACTTTTATGTACTTAACTTCGACTGTAACGGAGTCGTCTCTGCGCACGACTCCTCTCCACCCACCAGAGAAGAAGCAGAGGAAGAAGAAGAGCAGTAGAGCAGAGTGGAGAGAACAGTCTCTCTCTAACCAGTACTCACTTCAGTCTGGACGTCATGCAAGAGCACTCCGGAGGAGTGTCAAGGGCTCGTGACCTAGAGGTCACCGTTTAGGGACAAGGGCCGTCATCGTCATCACGTCATCATCATCTTCATAGTCACATATGTCACATCAGTTATTTATTGTTGATCTTTTACCAGTAGTAAAGACTTATTGCTTACTACCACCGCCCCAGGGCGTTATTGTTTGTTTCAGGTCTACAGTTATTGAGTAGGACCTTGAGTAGGTCATGTTTTCACACGACCTGCCCAATGTAAGCGGAATGAGTTTTATACCCTTGCGTTTTGTAAACAGTATATCTTCGGCCTTCTCCACGCATAGGCCAAGGTCTATATCAGGGCGTTGGCACTACACGAGCACTGTTTTGAATGCTTGTTGTACTATGCTAACTACTGTGGGGTAGTCCATTCTCAGGCAACCGCGCTTCACCTTTTTCAATTGTTTTTACCTGATGACTCAATGTTACAGATTGGGTCTAGAGCATGTGCTGTATTACTAAAATACAGCTTTTGTCCAGCACATTTTGCTCCATTGCAGCCACCATGGAGCAAAACGTTGCGTGTAAAAATGAACCCTGGATGTCAAACAAGACCCCGAGAGCTACTTGTTGGTTTATGAGATCTTGCTCTGCAATGCTAACAAATCTATGCAGAGCTAGCTCGGTTGAGTCGCCCCTGAGATATGTAAACTGGCCTGCAGTTTTGCGTTTCACCATAAGGGAAGATGTTCTCACAAACCAGTCCAGTAGTCTCTCTAGTACTTTCAGTAGAAACGAAGTTAGTGAAATGGACCTCCAAGAGTTCACACTATAATAACTGTTTTTCCCTGGTGGGAAAATAAACACCGCTTTTGTACGTCGCCAACTAATGGGGATGTACCCAAGATGTATGCAAATCCGCACTATCTGCCCTAGTACGGGAGTTAATACAGCCTCGCCTTCAAGGAGCATTGCCGGAAATATTTCATCCGGCTCCGCTGCTTTATACAGCAAAAAACTACCTAAAAACCTGTGGACAAAATGGTCGCTAGCAATTTCCGTCACGACTGAATAGTGTGCCGGAGTGTGATCAAAGGTCTCCAGGCCCGAGCCTGGATTTGGCGAAAATTGCTTCTCCAACAGATAATGGATCGTGTACTCCGCACAAGCAGTATAAACTTCTGGCTGTGTTTCAAACAGACCGAGTCCAATTGTCCTCCCCCCACCCAGGACTCTATACAGCCTCGTGGCAGCCTCTACTGTTTTGACCTCAGCAGTACCTGTTGAAGGCACACATTTTTGCTTCCATTAGGCAGTACAAGAAAGTCTTGCGGGCTCTTTTGTGGTCTTCTACGGCATTGTTTGTGAACGAACTTACCACCAATCGCCTTTGCCTCTATACGAAGGTGAGATAGATCAGGCGTCCAGTAGCTATGAGTAGGTTTTAGATATGTTCAGATTTAATTGATCGACTGGAATAGCAATTTGTTTATTACTTTTTGAGTAAGCTAAATTTGAACCTAAGAATAAATTATAATGGACATTCATTAAATTGGTAACTGTGATACGTACTTTTAGTAAATTAAACACTTATAAATTACTTGAGTCGACTCAATTAGCCTTGGGGTGTGGCACTTCCGTTCTCTTCTTTTGGTTAATTGTTGTTGCACCTGGGTTGGAACTACTTAAAGAGCGCTTGCGCTTCCTTTCGGCTCCTGAATCCATAACATGGAAGTTAAAGGTGCCAATAGCATGTTAGTAGAGGGTATATGCGTACGAGCGTCAGTTTAATTGACGATTAGTTAATTATAGTTAATTGTAATTAGGTTAATTAATTAATGATAAAAAAAAGGGTAATAAAAAAAAATGCCCATATATTGAGAAAAAAGAAGTGGTGGTGGGTAAGGTGGTGTGTGTGTAGGGTGTGTGTTTAACTTTTTGTTGTGGAATTTGAGGTGAACGATTTTTAGAAAGTGAGGAAACGACAGGAAAAAAAGAAAATTTTTGAATTGATTTTTTGAAAAAGTTAATAAAAGACAATAGGCTTTTGAAAAAAAAAAGTTAAAAAAAAATGAGGATCCAAAGAGGCAGAAAGGGAGGAAACGCTGGATCTATAAAATTCAAGGTAAGTCTTTGTATGCATCTTAACCTAAACCTAATCTATCCTAAATCAGCCAACTTACCTAAAATAGTAAAAAAAAATCTAATTAATAATATATTTGCAGTTAATTTTGCTCGGATTATGGCTCAACGTCGGAGCCAGTCCCGGACCCAAGGTGTCCTGTCGTGTCCACGACGAGGACTGTCCAGCTTGTGTTGCTGGAACCATCCGCTGCTTCTTTGGCGTCCAATTTCGTGGACCGGGAACTCAATGTGTAAGTCCCGGCACACATTTTCCATGGAGGACCGATTTTGTGGTAGGCCCTGGAGACGATTGTCCGCCAATCGTCACCACTACCACAGCCCCGCCGATGCCAACCACTAGCGAAGCTCCACCACCCTCCGTTTCTCCAATGGCGCTATGGCTCATGCTGGTCACGTTTGGTAAGGCTGAACATTTGGGTACATTTTTAAATTTATGAGTTGATTTTACTAATTTTAGTTTAATTTTAATTTTAGGAATTATCATCATCATCATCGCCGCCATCGTTTTCCGCCGATGCCTCATCGACACCTATCGGCGACGTGCTGCAGTTCCGCAGGGCATGGAGAATCCAAATTATGGTAATTATAATTTTAAAACTAGTTTGGTTTTATTTTAATATTTATTTTAAGAATATAATATAATTCAGAGGCTTTTTTAGATTTCGGGAACGAAGGCCCACCTGGAGTACCAAGGTACTTGGCCCCACTCTTGGCCCTCCTCCCCGCTCCACTCCTCGCCCTTCTTCCTCAACTCCTTTTCCTCCTCCCAACCCCACCACTCCCACTTCCTGCTCCTCCTCTTCCGCTTCCTGCTCCTCCAATTCCACTTCCAGCACCGCCACTCGCTCTTCCAGCTCCACCTGCTCCTCCACTTCCACCTACTCTTCTGGCACCTCATGCTCCAGTTCAAGCCTCTCCTAGGACGCCTCAAGTTCAGCCTAGGCTGCTTCGCCCTCAAGGGGCTTATATTACGGCGTCTGGACGCCGCTCAGTTCCTCCACAACGCTTCGGAGCCACCCCTGACATCGGAAACTCTCGAATTCCTCGCTCCACTCGCAAATAATTTCTCAGTATTTAATTTAAAATTTAGCTATACACACCTGTCATAGGACAGTAGGATTTTAATTAAGGAATAAACTTTTGCGAAAAAATTTTTTGTGTTGCTAATAATAATGAATTAGGCCACCTGAAATAACAAAGCATTTTGAATTTAGAAAACAATTTTTATTTTTCTGGATCAGTATATACTTTATTTCACAATTTTTTTTTTCTAAATCTATTTACAACTTTCTTACAATCCTATTTACAAATTGCGAAGCAAATAGTGACCAAATGGCAGTGAAGTGTTTCCAATTCTGTATCGAGAAATGTCTAAATTTTGAAACCCTCTTTTGCAGACTTTGACTTCCAAAACATGTCCATTAACAACTTTTACGATTGGTACGATAATTTGATCATTTTTTGAATTTCCTTGCAAAGTCTTTACATAGTTTTTGTGGCGTACGTAGTTTTCATTTTCTCGTAGCGGAATTCCAGCACTTTTACAAACTTCAGAATCGTCATGAAACAACAGGCTATAACAAGAACCCTTAAGCCCCACAAATTCAGTTATGTAATCTTGAATTTTGAGCTTGCCCAATACTAGTCGATTGTCTAGGGAAAACAATGGGTGATCTTTGTCCAGTTTCGAAGTGTCTAATAGGTGTGAAATAGACTTGAGCTTTTGCAAGTACAATTCATCTTTACAAAACACTCGGCAAAGAATTCCGTCCGTGTGGCTTTGACATATTCTGAATGAATCAGGACCAAATAATGGAATAAGATCTTGGTAAATTTTCTTTAGTAAGCCTAATTTTGCCAACTCGTATATTACGAGTGACACTATTCTAAAATTGACGTCAGTGCTCTGTGCTTTTTTGAATTGAAAGAGACTAGTTTTGTCGGAAATTCGAATAACATCGGAAAAATTGTGCCTAGAAAAAAATCTCCTAAATTGTGGCGAACTCCTACAAAATTTATTAGTGGAATATTTACTTGGAGATAGTGACAAACGACCTGTCGCAAAATTATTCATATTTTTGAAAAAGGCATCCATGTATTTGCTTTTGGCTTCCATTCGCTTTTTTGAATTGAATTCCAAAATTTTTAAATAGATATTGTTGCCTATAGCGAACGCCTTGATTAATTTTCCGAATTTGAATCCCAAGATCTAGAAAGAATTGAATATTCAAAATATGATGAACGTTTGACGGTTTGTCAAACAAAGTACATAAGAGTCGTTCTTCTTTGACCTTGAGGCTTCTGTGGGACGCCATGTCTTTCTGACTTTTCGAAAGCATTTCAATTTCGACAAATCTTTTCTCACAAACCGGAGGGTATGATTCGAATAAGGAATGCAAATGATCCGGAATATGAATTTCAACGTCTAAAATATAAGAAAAATCGCCGCTGGTGTCGATGTCTTTAATTTTTAAGTTTTGAATTTCGGAGGGCGTAAGATAGTGAAACTCTGATTGAGGTAATTTATTCCGCATAGCATTGGAATATTGACCATTTTCGTCTAAACTTAAAATGTTGAGAGTTGGCAAGGTAGGATCAAAACTTCCATAGCGTTTTGTATTTGCTTTTAAATAGCAATCACTTAACAAGACTAAGCCGCCTCGAAGTCCTTTTTCTACAATGTTCCTTATCCGTTCATCCTCAACCAATTCCACCTGGACTCTATCATATAGGAAAGCAGCGTCCTATGACAATCGGCTTCCTGTGTAAACATGGGATGGGTCTAATGAATAGTATTCAATGGACATTGTTCTAAATGATTCAAACATGTCTGCCAACACTAGCGTCTTTAAGTAATCTCCATGCGAAATAAATTTTTCAAATGTATTCAATTGAAACGTATATTGAAGCTTATTCGCAAGCTCGCGTTCTTCCTGTCGAAAGCGGCGCTTGTTAAAAGGTGCCTCGAGTAAAAATAACAGTTCCGCTTTGCTCCTCGCTATAATTTTAGGCAAATCCTGAAAGAATATATCATTTGATTCTACGCCGTGTTTCAGTGAAAATGATTCAAGTAAATTAAATGGTTCTCCTGCCTTCCTTTTTTCATTCGCTAGCTCCCAAAATGACCCATCAATTCGAAAATTAGAAAAATCCACTATCCTCAAAATGCCATTTAATATTAATCCAACAGTCTGACCCTCCTTGCGAGAAAGTGGAACTGCTTCAGTCACCATGCTGCCGTCAAAACCTTGTACAAGAAAATGAAAGTCTATTCCATTTCTCTCTTCTGAAAAAAAGCAGCAGCCATGCGGCGGGGCTGTCTAGCTTTTAGGTTGCAGCGATTACAGAGGATCATTTGCTGTGAGGCCTTACTTGGAAGTATGGCGGCTGTGCCAAAAACGTGATGATGATGCAAAATTTTTCGAGATGAAAAGCCGTCAGAGTCAAACTTTGTCCGACAAAAGGAACAATGCGTTGCATCTTTTAAAATTTGCATTTCTATAGATGTTAGTTTTGGCTGAAGGTTCGTTTGTCGTATAACTTTAAGATACTTTGCAGAAATTGCTAGCGCCTGATTTAAGAATTTTTGCATTGGACTTTTGCCGTAATATGAGTGAACGTCAGCGATTCCTTCTGGCGTCACTACAAGTAAGGAATAGCCCACAACGTCTTGCTCGATTTCTCTGCCAATCCCTGCACTTTTGATCTTGTGCATTGTAAAATAAATCATGTGTGACTGCCTAAGGGTGAATTCTGGCCTGTCAAAGCGGTAAGAACTGTGGCAGCTTGTTTTCTTTTTGAAATCGTTTCCTATGAGGCAATTGTGATTCAATTTTGAATTTTTACTTATGAAGCCTTTGCCGCAGTTCTGACAAAACACCTTAGAATGTCTTTCCTGGCGAAATGCTTTTAGCGATTCAATCAGAATATAATGGCCTTGCTTTTGCTTGTTTTCGATATAAAGTAAATTGATGTGGTCAACACCAACTTTAGTCGGATGCCTAATTATCTGAATATTATTTTTTTTCATTGAGTAAACTGTTATTGAAATGTTAGGGTTTTTTGCTTCAAATAAATCTAATTCGAGAAGCGTAACACCATCCCTATTTCTGTTTACAGTGGAAAAATCAATGGTGCCTATAGATACGTTTTATAATTGCGAAAATTTACAATGTCACGCTTTTTTGTTTTATTACGCGTCTTTAAGCATTGATATTTATATTTTTTTGTAAAGATCCTTTCTTCTCTACACTTCACTGCCACTTCTTTCGAATATAATGAGATTAATAGGCAAAAGTGAAAACATAGGGGAGTAGGAGCTTTAGGGTTTAAGAGTCCTCTTCTATTTTTTAAGCAAAGTGGAAGTGATCCTCCGCGTCCTCGAGGGACTACATAATTTCCAATTAATATATACAATTCGTCAAGCCTATCTACACTCATGTCTGACTTGGTCTCACACATAAAGTTTAAATTTGTTATAATGTAGGAGGCGCAAGTCACAATGGCATCTTCTATAAATGAATCATGACCTACGCTCACCCAGTTTGAACTAGTGGGGACCTTTTCTCTTTTCAGTCCTGTCCCTACTTGAACTAGAGTTAAGAAAAAAAGAAATTTTACCCTAATGGCTCCAAAGTGTTCCAAGTTTTCGGAAATTAATTTGATGAGTGGATCTTCTACCTGTTCTAAGATATCTGCAACCATTGTGAAGTTTAGAGTTGGCTTGAAGACGTAGTTCATTAGTTCACCGCGGTGGGAGACTTCCGCTGTCTTGAAGACGCTTTGGTCTATGACAGGTGGGCCCAAGTCATTTGGCTGGAAATCGCCGTATCCCACTTGCGAGCATCCGGGACTATGGGAGTCGAGTGAAGAGAAAGAACCGCCGCAATAGTTACATCTATGTCTGAAAATCATTAAATTTTGAAATTTTGAAAATTAAATTATAAATAACAAAGTTTTAGTTTCAAGCTAAATTGTAGAAATTACACAGTTTCCTGATGACAATCCACTTGATATGTAGTAGTAAACTCCAAGTCACAATATAAACAGGGAATCTGTAAGGAAAACAGAGTTGACTTTTGTTTGAATAGGATTGTTTGCATTGACTAACCTTTCTCTGTCGGATGGGTTTCCTTTTTACAATGGGTTGGGGAAAAGGCAATTGGTCTCGGCTCATTGTACAACTCGCGTAATGATGCTTCTCAGGGACGAATAGGCAAGCTCAACTGTTATCCCAAATGAAACCCCTGCCAAAGCTCCTGAAAAAATTAAAGAAAAGTGGGCGTCAAAGTTTAGTGAGATGTTTGGATTATTGTGATGGAATTCTTACCAATTGAGTAGTAGAGGATAAGGGGAATCCCACTTGGAAGGGATTTTAGTGTAGCTATAAAATCGGGATTATCCAAGAGTTTCACCAGCGTAGAATTAGTTGCAAACAGGGAAGAAATTGATGGACGCCTAAGACTGTCCTGGTAAAGGTGGGGGCATTCCAAAGTCTCGCTAGCGAACGCAATGATGAGGGTATTTGGCTCAAAAAAGTACTTGAGCTTGTTTGAGCAAAAGTGGCTAGGACCGATCCTGGGCTGATTCGCACGATAGAACAAAAAGCCTTTTGACGTACAATTGTGGCAGGCTTCTATGACCTGTGCTCGATAGCTCAGCTCATCCGAATCTGAAAGAATTTTTTTTAATGAAGAAAGTTTTATATTACTTTTCTACTTAAAGTCAATCGACTGAGTCAATTTACTGAGTTAAAGTCAATCACCTTCAGTGGCGAAGACCGCCTTACTGCAAAAACAAATTATTGAGAGGATAAGGAAATGCTTCATCATGGAGAACTCGGTGGTGCTTGCTAAGAAAACTAGAAGTAAGTGATGATTTTGTTTACATTTTGTACAAATATATACAACTTTTGGTGACTTAGTTGTCGCCAAGGTATACCGTCTCGTCGGAGTCATACCCCGACCCATCGGTGCTTTCTTCGCCATTGGAATCTTCTGACCAATCGTTTTCGTCCAAGTCCCGAACATAAGCTGGAACATGTTGTTACATTTCTTGAAATTTGCGAGCCACAACGCCCATCAGACTTGCCCAAGTCTCATTAAAAATGCTCTCGCGAGATACTCGATCCATGGGAAGGCCAATGGTCTTGATTTTGACTTCCATATTGAGCACGTAAAATTCTGGCTCTTGAGTTGTAGTTATTTGTGGAGATGATAGTGGGAGAAGATGACGGCGGAGGGGAACCTGGGGTTGCCTTTTTAAAAAGTTTACACGTTTCTTTACAAATCGGTGGGCGACTTTCTCCACCCGTCGCGAAATCCACTTGCGGGATTGGATATTTAATGGCAGGAGTCGAATAGGGACTTTGACTTGAAACGGAACCAAAACATACCCGTCAGAACCCCCTACTAGTTGCTCCTCCATTTTTTTAATTTTATGCACGAAATACTGCAACGCGTCCAGTTATTGGTACGCGACACACTGGGCACGTGTTAACTTTTCCAATGCATGTTTTACATCCTACAAGATGAAAGCATGGAAATATTAGGGTGTCTATGGGAGTGACAAAACAAACTTTGCAGTCGATTTCCTGTTTGAGAACGTCCAAATCGTTTTCTAGTTGACGCACTTGGGTTTCTAAAAAACGATTGCGCCGATTCTTGTGGGAAAGTTTTTTAATTTTTTCTTCAGCTTTTTGCAGTTTGGCTTCGTATTCTCCCTTTAGCGTTGCCTCACGCACGCAGGACGTAGCTAAGCCGCGATTATAGTATACTCTTTCTGCTTCGATTCGCTTTAGCAGCGAACACTCTCCCGAGGCATTTAGTCTATGCTGAACTTCAATGTCGTCTCCAGGCTGAAAATTGTTTAATTTCAACTTGCAGTAGAAGCAAATAACATTGTCAGAGTTACGACAACACACAAAACCGTATTTTGCTAGTTCATGTGGTGTGATAAAAGACTTTTCCCATTTGAAAGACGAAGAAGATTGAAACGACTGTTCACGGTTCTTTTCTTCAGTGTATAATCGATACGCAAGTGACCCAGAGTCCTTTGGAGTAGAACTGTAATAAGGTTCCATAATAAATACTTAGGTTTTGAAGTAATGTTGAGTAGGCTATCGATGAATACGAATTTTCAATTTCCTCTAGACTTATGCTACTATTATTGACTAATTCGTTTAGCCGCATGGCCAAGTTGCTGGCACAGTCACTGGGCGGAATTCCTTCCGATGAACATTTTTCACAGCGTCTAGATATTTCAGCAGCCTTCCAAATTGCTGCTTCTGGAAACGTGTAGCAACGTCTTGAATAAACACTATACGGCCTGATGTAATGTGTTCCTTTAGGATTTCGTCCTCTTCTTCAAAATAAAAACTTTCACTTTTGACCGCAACTATTTTCGGGATTAGTTTTAGTAACTGGTCAATACTCTGCCAACTTGTGAACTTTTCTGCCCAATCCGGAGAGACTAAAAACACTTCCAAGGCTTGCGACTTTGACGGATGTTGAACGTAGCGGCTAAGTCCCATGCAATATAATTTTGTAATCTTTAAGTCTTGAGGGGACGGCTAGATAAAAGAAATATTCAACCACATCAACTAAAATCCTCTACACTTGCAGCATAGAAATATTGAAAAATAAAAATGCATGAATGTCTGAATTTTAAACAGAAATGGTAAACGCAATGCAAAGTGGAATAAAAGAAACTTTTTCGTAAAATCAACTTTTCCACAAATCGTAGCACTGAATCTACTTTATCATTTTACTGAAACAATCAGCCAAGGGAGCACATTCTTTCTGTGAATGGCTAACATGGGGCTGGTAAAGTTAGAGAAAGAAACGAGGGAAAGTTTGAGGCGCTAGATTGAGAAAAGGAACATTTTGGTAAAATCAACTTTTCTACAAATCGTAGCACTAAGTCTGCTTTATAATTATACTGAAATACTCAGCCAAGGGAGCGCAATCTTTCTGTGAATGGCTAACATGGGGCTGGTAAAGTTAGAGAAAAAAACGAGGGAAAGTTTGAGACGCTAGGTTGAATATTTCAAAATTAATGTTCTGAAAGAAGTTTATGGAAAAATAATTAAGAAAAAGAATCTATCCAAATATTATCAATATTTACTTCGGCGGCAGCCAGCAGGCGTGGAAAACTATAAAAAAAAATAGAATTTACTTACCGGAAATAATGCAAATGTCTTTCGGGCAACCCTTCGCTCGTTGCTAAGAATATCGTAGCAATAATTTTTAAGTTCGTGTGCCAACACCCTTGCACAGTTCCACGGCAGGTGCCTATATGCTATGCAATGTTCACACTTCAATTGTTTTTCAGCGCGTCGTTTAATTATTTTATATGCTAATTCTTCTTTCACTTTAAAAATTTGTCCGATACTCTTTACTTGTTCATTGATGATAGTATTTTGTAAGGAAGGACCAGAAAGTTCTCTCTGAATAAAGTTCTTGTTTTTTACAGCTACACAAACTTTAGAGTATGCCAAGATGGGATATAAGGCACTGAGGTCATTTAAAACCAATTCAAACTGTTGAGTAATTACGTAAATTTCAGTCTTATTACTTGAGTTTGGAGTCCAAGGATGAATAGAAAACCCAATAAATATCATATTGTCACAAACTTTTTATTCACACATTTCACACAATTACAAATGAAGAGTTCACAATTGTTCAAAACATAGTTTGACACTGAGCCAAGAGTACTGGGTCACATTGCATTATAAACAATTACCACGTGCCCTAGCTATACAAATTTGAACCTTTTCTTTCTTTCGGTCCCCTATATTACAGAACCGAAGGTTGTTGTAAAAATTAAATACAAGCCTGTCGTTATAGGAAGTGTTCTGGGCATAATCGGACAGGGTGCTACAAAAACTCCTTCCATTCATAAGTCCTGCTGCCACATATATACAATGGTAGCCACAGTAGGCCGATTTTGGGCTCTGTCTCACCCTTCTATTTTCTTTTGAAAGTGAAAATTTGGGTTTCTGAACCCTGTAAGTAGAAAGTGAGGTTCCATAGCTACAATAAAAAAACATTGAAGGTTCTTTATTCTTTGATTTTTTTTTTCCACCCAGTAAAGAATCCAATGAGATCCTGGTGACGATGATGAGATTTTTGTTAAATTCTGAATTATCAAAATTGGAAACTTTCTCCAACTGACTTCGTCGAGTTGGTCGGCTGCAATAACAAAAACGCTGGGCCGGGTCTGAGAATGCTTGCTTAAGAATTTGAGGCAGTTCCGAAGGGTCATCGTATCCATATTGATGTTTAGAAGCTCGAAAAAATTTCTCGTTCCTTGTTAATTTGTAACTGCTACTGGTGTAAACCCACCATAATCACCGACACCGGTTCCGTAAGCTCAGACTGGAAGATGAGATCGACCTTTATAAAGAAAAAAAAGTTACAATTTCAACTACTTTCTCTTTATTATATTCACTTACAAGAATATGTCCACCATAAGCCACGACAAAACTTCCGCCCGAAACGGATGTTGGGACTAATGAAACAAGAAATAAGTTTTTTGAGGAAACGTAACTTTCAAACGAAATTCCGTTATCCATAGGTCGACCAGTTCCCTTGAGCGCACTAAGAATGGAATTGTACGCTGGAAGGTATAATTTATTAGCAAAGTCCAATTGCATTGATCTTGAAAGAAAGGCGTCACGATCGCTTCTGACTGTAATATTTGACAGTTTAAAGTTTTGAAAATTGAGGCACGAGGCAGAATAGCTTCCAATATATGCTTTTGTGCTCAAAAGCCCAATCAAAACATATTGTGGAATACGGGAGAAAATGGCGTCGCTGGTAAAGCTTAAACTCCCTTTTGAGATATGCGCCACTCGAGTTTCAGCCTCGTTTAGCTGGTAACATGCCATTGATCCTTTTGCAAACATTTGATTATGTTTTGAGAGTGTTTCTGGGCGCAGAATGTGATGCCGAACAATGAGTTTTGCAGTGTCAATTTGAATAAAGAATTTTTTTGTTGTAATTTTCGTGTCAATCCAAAATTCTGGAAGACTTCTTGAAAACGTAAACTCGATTGGCATTTCTCCAGGTAGATATTTTTGGTTGTAAAATAAGCTGACATATGGCCTACCCATCATTTCCCAAATTTTGGATTCCTTTGCCATTTCAGCCCGTTTCTTGAATCCGGCATTAGTAGTACTTTCAAAATCGTCTGGCGTGTCATCTTCATAGTAAAAAATAGAAGTCATAGAGGATAGTTTTTCTCCCAATGTATGGGTCAAGGTTTCCAGCATGCATGCTTGAAGCGCGTACTGGCAGGCCGTGTTGACAACGGGAGTTCCATTGAGGTTAATTACAATATCTGAGAAAATATTGTGAAAGGCGAGATGCCTTGGAGCGCAAGTGTCTGTTGGCAAAATAGGTTTTTGAACTTGCGTCGAGCACGCGGCACTTTAGGTAAAGTGAACTGTCAGCTAAATCAGTGTAAGCGCTCACCGCCGGGATTCTAAAAATTAATGGTGCAGATTGGTCCTTTGTTTGAGCCTGGAGATCATACGTAGAATAATAAGAGCTGTTAATGGAAGTGTCCACGCTTGTATTCAAAAATATATTCACATTAGATCGCTCGACTGAGCGACTCTTTTCAAAGTGGATCTTGGAAGAATCAGCGTCCATATTTCCGTTGCTTTGAGCAGGATTTTGTGGCCGAACGCTTTGACTTATGGACTGGAACTGATCTTTTGTTTGTGCGTTTCCGAGCTTTTTTACCCCCGATTTGCCTCTTTGAGACCTTTCCCTTTGTCTTTTTCCCTTTCCCTTTTTGAACACGCTTCACTGGCTTCCGTGTTTTTCTCTTCCGCGCTCCATTCACTTTAGCTGGATTTGAAGGGAGAACAGAGTCCATCATAATTGGATTTATCCCGAATCCAACTTGATTTGTTTGAAAATAGTTGCCACTTCCCATTTGAGGGAGTGAGAAATCGCCTTCTCTGGAACTTGTTTCCTCGGAATGAGGAGGGGATTCACTAAAGTTGACAGGAGAAACAGGCAAGTTCTCACTTTCACTTTTTGGTAAATTTACCAATTCGCAACCCTCCTCGTTACAATCAAACGTGCGAACATGCTTGCTTAAAGACATATTACTTTCTCAGCGGACAAGATGAGAATGAATGATTGATTCAAGTGCTTGAAACCTTTAATACCTTCTCGGTCTCACATGCAAAAGAACGGTAGACACTGAACTGGATTTCATTGGAACTGGTTTTTGAGTGTTGAACTTTACGCTAATTTGAATTGAGTGTTTAATTATATCCCTGCTGGCTGGGAAATAAAGAATTGGAGACTGAGACACTTTCATACTGTCAGTCTCTGGCAATTGACAAGAGTAAATGAACCTTGATAAGCTTCCAAATGCGAGCTGTGGCTGGACGATATCAGCCTCCACGAGAAGATGATGATCTGTTGTCTTTGTAAGAACGACATCTTGAAATGCTGGAACCTCTTCATTTCCCTGGTACCATTTATTTGGAATCCCAAAGGTTTCACAAATCAAAGAAGAAACCCCATTTTGTTGATCGTCGCTCTCTACTATGAAACTTTCTCCATTGTATTCACATTCAATTCCATATTTTTCCAAAGCTTTGTTGATATTGGAGATCAAGTAAACTGGCTCTTTCGGCTCAGGTTCTTCTACTTTAACATCTACGTAATCGGTTTTATAAATTTCTGTAGTCATCAGCTCATCGGAAGGAATTTTGTCATAAACTGCTTCATCAAATGGGAAGTGAGACAACGTGGAACCCACAGCAAACGTATTTTCTTCGAAACCAAAGGCGGCGGCCCAATTTTTTGAAATTGTGACTAGCCGATCTCCTGTCATGTTTTCCAAAGACAAGAATTTTTGATCAGTGTCCAAAACGAATGTAACTTTTCGATTCAGCTTTTTCATTTGTAAATTGAAACTAGATACAAAGCGAATTACGCCAGGAAGTTCCTCCTCGCTTACCTTTTTCTCGCTATAAATTTTAGTGCTTATTGTGTTTGCCACGTGCAATACATTATCCCCGTCTGCTTTAAAGAAGGGTTCTTGTTCACGGGCTTTTGAATCAATTTTGAAAGATGCGCTCACGAGTCCCACTTCGTAATTTAATCCAAAGTTATGGGAAAGTGGATTTAGGTTTCGAAAGCAGTTTGGTCGATTGAAGGGAAAAAACCCTTGGTCCACCGTACTGGAAAGTAGGATATAACATTCCTCTCCAGGTTTAAACTGCTGCATACTTTCTATTTGGTATACTTTTTTTTTGCTGACCGACGTAAGACTGGAGCTATAATTTGTTTAGGTGCCACTTTTATTTGATTTTTTCTTTGGTTTTCTGGGAGTAAAGTAACTTTCGGTCGAACCCGAATCATTTCAGCCTCTGCGATTGAGCCCACAATGTCATTTCCTTTCAAATCTGTAATGAAATAGTATGCAGTTGGAACACTTGCGACCACTTTTTTAATTGTAAAATTTTCTGTCGAATATGATTGAACAGAAGCCTTTTTGAACATTGCCTTTTTAGCAGCTAGCTTCACAGTATCTCCAACTGAAAATTTAGGTTTTTTTGGCTTTGTCCTGGCCAGCTTTTCATACAAATGTTTCCAAATGATTTCCTCATTTCCTTCCAGAGATGCTTGATCTGGTGCCACTTTGGTAACGCTGTGTCGCCGAGCATTGTAGTGAGAAACAATCTCAGGAAGCAACTTTATGAAATCTTTTGTCTTGAAATGGGTTTGATAACGTGCCAAATATAATCTGAGAGACCTAATTGCATTTTCAGCTAAAGAGGCTTTAATGCTTGTTCGGACAAAATAATGCCTAATCGATTTTTGTTTTAAAAATAATTGAAATTTTTTTGACATGATCTCTTTCCCTCTATCACTTAGCACGAAGACTGGCTNTTAGCACGAAGACTGGCTTTTGTTTTGCTTTTTTAAGAACGGAAGAAAAGGCGGAAGTCAGAGATTCTGCAGTCTTCGATTTCATGAACTCAATAAATACGTATTTTGTAAAGTTGTCAATTACGACAAGGATATAACGAATAAATTTATTGGATTTTGCAAGTTTTGACGTTTCCATCAAATCAAAGCTCCACAAAAAATTAGGGAAGAAGACTCGAGTTTTTCGACGGGGGAATGTTTTGCGTGCACTTCGGTGGAGGTTCCACGAATCCTCACCTTCTATTTCGTTTCTAATTTCTTTGGCAGATTTTCCGTCCAGAAGGCTAGACTCGATTACTGCTGGTAATCCCGCAAAAGAGCTTATGTAATGCCGATTCGTGTATCTTGTTGCCATGTCGTATATTGACCAGGTCTAGGCCACGAATAAACGAGATTTGGAAAAGCATTAAATTTTTAAATGATTTACTCGGCATCATTTCTTGCTTCCAACTGAACGAGTCTCTCTTGCTCTGCCAACCAGAGGTCAGTTTGACTAGTCCTCTTGACTAGCTCAGGATAAAATTCCCTAGTAAATGCCAAGTCCTCGAGTCTTCGGACGCGACATATACAAGTATATATAAGACTAGGCCTGTCCCTCATGTACATAGAATTTCCTTTGCCTGGCCGAGGGAGTCCAATTAGAATTTTGGAGCATGTCATACCCTGAATTTTGTACGCAGGAACGGAATAGCAAACCTATATTTTATTCAGGCCATTAAATTTATTTTTTATCAAGCCTTTGTGTATTCTACCTCCAAAGGAAACTGTGCTTTAATCCAACTCGCACCGGATATTTCACATTTTTCGGGTACATCGGCTCTTTCAATAGGTAAATCAGTTTGGAGGGGAGTGAAACGGATCCCAGAATAACTATTGAAGCGAACAAAAATTACATTGGGCACTCCACTTTTATCCAAGTCTCCAAATTGTGTAACAACTCCTTTGCTTCCTAGAGGAAATAAGAACACTTGCACACTCCATTTCACTGATTGCATTCATATTTTACCATTAAACAGTCCCGCATTAACGTTTATATTTTTCAATAATACGACGGGCGTCCCAATTGAAAGTGATAAAGTGCTTTTGATCCCTTTCGGTGCCGTAGTAGAATACCTTGCTTGGATGTTAATAATTGGTTCACCAGTTTGTAAAAGCCGAAAGTTGTTGTAAGTGTGACACTTTTCCCGGGTAGGAAAAATAACAATGGCTTGTTGAGCAAAAGTCGAGAGCTCTTCTAGGGGAAACAACCGTGCATCACGCCTCTTTAATTCTTCCAAGTCCTCCTGGCTCAACTCTCCTATTCTTACTCGCTGGAGCATAGCTTTGAACCTTTCCTCTCCAGCATCAACCCTCATTTGTTCCCGGAGAACAACTGAATGTGTAAAGGCTGCATAATTAGCATACAAGGGGAGCAGGTCAGAGTCGGGTTCCAGAGATTTAAAAAGACTAAAATCGCCAACTGGTCTCAACTGTAATAGTCAGTAGAGTTTAGAATTATGCAGGAAAGGCAGACGAAAAAAGAAATACCTGTGAAAAGTCACTGACAACAATTAGGCTGCACCCAAAGGGTGATTCAGTATTATGCAGAGTTTTTAGCCGCTCAGAAATATAATTGAGTAACCTTAACCCAACTGTTGACACCTCATCAAAAATGTACCACTTAACCCCCTTCAAGTGTTTTATAGACCTTGAATCTTGGGGAATGTTGCTAAAGTTGGAGAAATGCCCAATACGAAATAGGCTATGAATAGTTTCACCTTTTATTGCGTTTGCGTTACTCCCTGGGTCAAAAAAGAAAAACGAAATTGACGATAGGAATTGTTTCAGTTAATACGACTCACCTGTGAAACTAGCCACTTTGTATTTGACATTTTGCCTGGAGAGAAACCCTTGTATACCTTGAATGACATGACTCTTTCCTAAAACCAAAATTGAAAATGGAAAAGGGAACAATTTCATATTAATTTGCATACCCGTCCCTCCAGGCCCACTGACTACAAGTAGAAGCTGAGACTTTAGTTTTACAAATTTGGAAACCAATTCCATTACTTTACGTTGCCCATCATTAAGTGATTCCAGTGGAATCGGCTTAAACTTTCTATGAATCTTTGCTTCTCTAGCCCTTTGGTGGAATTCTTCGTATTGACTAATTCTCTTTTTTGAGCTCTTGGATTTGGCGTCCATGACTCTTGAATTTTAGAAGGAAACTGACTGAAACTTCAATAAATACTGATTCATTATAGATTTCCTTTTCATTCTGAAATTGGAAGAGTTGAGAAACAGTAGTGATGGCTCAATCGTCTAGAAAGCGTATGTTGATATCTCATTTTAAATATAAGGCATGGGTAAATTCAGTATTTTTGTGTTTTCAGGTTCTCCGGTTTCGTCAGAAGAGGAAAACTTTTCGGACAGTGATTCCATAACAAATTGTAAGAAAATATTCTCAAAATTTTATTTCCTCCAGAATGTAATTTAATTTTAGTTGTAGCGGACATGGACACGGTGGATCGAATTCCAGCTGCATCCGAAACTGGCGTAATAAAAAAGCGATTAAAAGAAAAGCATGGTAATTTCTCACGACATCAAGTAAAAATAAACTTAATAAATCGAGTTTTAAAATTTGTTTTTCAGTTCATCAAATTGACAAGAAACGAACAAAAGGAGACCAATTGAACTTGCTCGTTGGCGGATTTGACGACGACGACGAAGTTGAAATGCTTTTGAAAATGGACCCTTGTAGAAAAATATTAAAATCTGAACATGCCTATCTGAGTGCAGCTAAGCTACAGTCAGTGAGCAGCGGTTGCGTGGATAAATATTTTTCAAATTCGGAGCTTGTTAGCAGATTTGGAACCGGAACCGCGTTAAAGTGCCGTCTTGGGTTTTGTGAATTTTCTTCAGTAAGAGGATTTTCATCATTTTCTTGAAATATTGAGCTTGAAATTAGTTTGTTGCTAGATGTGGAAAATTTATCTCTATAAGAGGAACTTGAATTTCAAGCCATCCATCATTTCAATTTCATTTGTCGAATTGAATCAATTAGTTTCAAAATTGGAAGAAATTCTAAAAAAGATTGCTCAAGGGAGTGAAAATGGCGTTCCATATCTAAAACCGCTTGGAGCTGACTTGGAACACTGGAAACCTGATCGACCAGACACTCCAGGCTTCTGGACAAAACAAGATGTGCAGTGTTTGGACAGCGGAACAGTTCGAATAAGAGCAATTTGGAACTTTGGCTCTTCGTATTCATTCTACATCAACAATCCCAAAGCCATTGAAAAATACGAAAAATTTTGTGGGCCTAGGATTTGCATGAATTCTGCCGAAACGGTAGCATTTGTCAGAATACTTAAAGAAATCGAAGGAAGGTGTCCTCCTTATGAGGGTATGCTTGACTTTGTGGACAAGAATTGAATAATTTTTTCCAAGAAATAAAAACAAGGTCTGTTGACTTTGCAAAAGGAGCGTTTACAATTTGGGTTCATTTGACCACACAAAGTTGACAAGATGACAACGTACGCTTTATTTAGAAGATTAGTCACTCTGAAAGATGCAGACACTGAAAAACTAAAAGAAAACCTTTCAGATTTAGAATTGGCTCAAATTTCGCAAATCATTCTACTGGCTTCCGCGTGGAATGCAGAATTTACTAGGCCTCAAATTGATTTGATTCGAAAAACAAAACTAGGGGTGAGAAATCAAAGTAAAAATCTCCGCAAGGTCTACGCCCATTATGCGCAAGAGTTAAAATGTATTCTCTGCGCCTGGCTTCGGAAGGCCACGGAGGCGGAGCTCGTGAATGTGTTATGTGACTTTCACTAGAAAAAGAAAGCAGTTTACACCGATTGAATCATTTGATTTCAAGCTATCGAGTAGAAAGCATTAATAAAATGAACTACATTTGTGTCTCATACAAAAACGACATCCACGCCAATGCCTTATTTTACGCCCAGCTCTACTCGCCTCATATTAGGACAAAAGAGCATCGAATACGCTGCAAGTACCTAAACAAAATTTTAATTCAAAACGAAACCAAAGAACCATTGATGGCGGACCGTGTATTTGCGCATAAAAATTGTTTCAAGCTCTGCAAAACCTCAGGCTTGGATACTATTCTAACGGTAAGTATGATAACTTTTGATAATGGTAAGGTTAACAGTAAGATTTTTTCTAAATACATTTTAGAGCTAATGTGAAAACTTTAACAGGATATTTTTGAGACTGGAGAAATCATCATTTGCCATGACGCAGCATCGCGTGCGGCTCTATGCTCCGTAATGGAGACAGGGACAGAGAAGACGTTTTTCACTTACTTTCAACTCTTTGATAATCCGGCACCTACCGTAGAGAATCTCCAGGAATTTACTGACACGTTGGACTATATTACGTACACAATTTTCAATCCAAAAATCTTTGCAAGAATTCTTGGCTTTACAGGTACAGCTTTACATTTTGGTCTGAAAATCATATGAAAATATTAAATTTCCCTATTTTTTTTTCAGCGCGCAATCTCCTGCAGTTGCCAGAGATGAGCACCAAAACTGTTTCATTTGAATGCTTTCACGCAACGAAAAGTGAGCTGTTTCAACAGGATCGCGTTGGCGTTTACAAACGTAAGCGACGCTCGGAATCAAAACCAAAACCACTTCTGGTCGATTTTGCGCCTTCTTTTCCGCCACCCGGAACAAGTGCCACTTCCGCGCTTCCGCCGCAACCTGGGCCTGGCCCAATTGTGACTTCCACCACTGAGTTGGAATCGGTCCTTTTAGGTCCCGAAACGCTTGTGTCCAGGGACGCATTTTTGCCGGCAGCACTGGAGGATATATCCCTTGAGGCATTTGATCTGGACCTCCCCCTGGATCTTTCCTCACAAACAAAAGATGAGTTTGATAAAGCAGTTCAACAAGAAATGTCATTGTTGGATACAATGGACTTTGACCTTGTGAGTTACATGGAAAACGAAGTCAACAACATATCTCTTCCTTCGATGCAGCCAGGTTTTGGTGAAAAGAATATGAACACTTTATTCGCCATAACATCGAACAGCAACGTAATTTCTTCAAGATTTGGTAAAAAAAAATTGGATGATTTGCTCAAACCGAAATTGTAACGATTTTCACAGTTGACAAAAACTTTGAAAACATTTAAAGCATTTTTTATGTAAAATAACAAAAGCTATTTTCAAGTTGAAGGGTTAAAACAAAATTTGGAAACATTTAAAGCACTTTTTTTTGTAAAATAATTAAAGTAAGAAAGATTTTTAAAAGAGGTGTCCTTTTCAAGCAGCAGGCCTTGAATCTACAAAATGTAAAAACAAAATTGTAAATTTTAATTTTGATATTCGAAACAAAATAAAATTCTGAAAGCAATACCTAGGATCCTAGAAGCAAAGCTGGAGCATCATCGTCTTGTCCCTTGGCAGTTGAATTGTCTCGGTTTGTTAGCAGTCGGCATGTGTCTGGAAACCTTTTCATTGGATTATTGTTAAGAGACTTGTTGAATCTCGCTGCCGAAGATCCGCCGAATTCCATGTGCCTTTGAACCAGGATGAAATTGTTACAATAGTTTTTCAAAAGGCGGACAATCAAGTCTGAAATTTATCAAGAGTAATTTAGAACATACAAAATAGAAAAATGGCGAAGACAAAATCTTGCCTGGTCGTCGATGCACAAGAAATCTCGTAGGAATTCCGTTCAAAAAAAGACGTGCTGAAACGATTAATCCTTTTTAATATTCAAGACATTTTCAAATTTATTTCTTAACGTAATTCTAAATTGGTTCTTACAATTCTTGACATCTGCGCCCGGAATGGTTTGTATAGTAAAGTTTTTACGAAGTCCATGACAACGGGCGTGGACATGAGGCTCTTTAAAGATAGTATCGTTGTCCGAATCGTTTAGCGATTGTGGGTCCATTGTTTCAGTTTCTGCGGCGTCGATTGGTCCGGGAAAAGTTTGCTGAGGCTCAGGTGCTTTAGTCGTTGACCTGGTGGCGACGTTAGAAGTTGGACGAGGCGCAGGCGCTTTAGTCGTTGACATGGTGGCGACGTTAGGAGTTGGACGAGGCGCAGGCGCCATTTTCGTTGACATGGTGGCAATATTAGGAGTTGGTCGAGGATTGGGTGCTTTTGTTGTGGGCTTCGTAGCAATATTGGCCATGGGAATATTGCCTCCAACTATTAATGCAACCACATTCATTCACTTAATAAATGTTTTTAATAAATATTTAAATCTGATGGTTTAGTCTTCATTAGATTAAGATTTATTAAAGGTAACTTTCACTACCTGGTGGACATGATGAGGCCTTAAACACCTTCCTTATTCGCATCTGAGGCAACAATTTTTCAACGCAAAGGAGGTTGTTGGCGGATTTCACGTAAAAACAGCCTAGCTCTAGGCACTCGGGGCATTCTAGATCTTGAGTACACTTTGTCTCAACTGGGGAAATTAAATTTGCCAAAATTAAGGAAACAATAAGAAGGCGCATTTTGAATTTGTACTTGACAATCACTGGTTTTAGACTAAATGATTTGGAAAGATTTGTTCCATTTAGCGTCCCTAAAAAGTCACGTTGCAAATGATATCCTGACATTTGAACAATTAATTTTATTCACACTTACAAAATCATGACACAGGAATACTAATGTACGTTTGATAACTTTAAAAATGCTGACTCGTAAATATTGTGTTTATTTTATTCTCTAATCAACAATTCTTTTGAAGGACCAAATGTTAATATAAAACAGAGTTGATAAAGAGCGATTTATTTTTCTCATTATTTTGTGTCATTCATGATTTTAAAATAAGGAAATAGCTGATTCCTCTTCAGCGGATGCATCGTAATGTGGCTCCCGCTTATTGAAGACATACATGTGAAATTCTCTAGTAGTCTTGCTCGCTGCTGTTGAAATTTGGCAGTGCACGCTTCTTAGGAGTCGATGGAGTTCTTCCCCGGCCTTCCGTTGCCGTGTTTTTGGCTGGAGTAAGGGAAAGAATGTTGCATCGTCCGTAAACGTGGCGGAGGTCTGGATAGCGGATTTCTCAAGTCGCTGCTTCAGGGCCAATAGGGTGGCTACGCCGCAACTATTTGCAATACTAAAGGGAAATGGGATAAGGAAAAGGAAAAGGAAATTATAAAAGGATCAGGAAATTGGGAAATGTTACCTTTCCAACTTAATAAAGATTGTGGCGGTAGACGAAAAGCGGCCAAATATAGGCTGTAGTTTCTCGCGCAGCCGCTTCTTGACCGCGTTTACTGATTTACGGTGATTTTCGGAGAAAGGGCGGGGCAAACAATCGTAGAACGTGAATTTCCCATTCGTCGTGTCCAACTCAACCAAGGCCATGTGATTTTGTTGTCCTGGTTGTACCCCAACTAATGCGCCATAATCCAGAAGAAGGACTCCAATTAATGTCCTGGTGGCAGAACTCACGTCTGTGGGAAGGGAGAATCGCTTTATCGAAACGCCGCGCCCAACGTTTGCCACAAGCGTGCCAAAGGGCAGAAGTGCCACCCCTTCCGGGGCGGCGAGGGTCCGATGGTATCTCAAGAGCCAGTAATCCGGGTGGTAAATCCCGACTACTGGCCCATGTCGTTGGCCGCGATGCCGTGGACGGAGCTGGCGTGGACGGAGCTGTCGTGGACGGACCTGTTGTCCGAGCTGTCGTGGACGGAGCTGCCGTGGACGGAGCAGCCGTGGGACACGCTGTGGAGCTGTGGGCCGAGCCATCGCTCCGTGTAGATACGTGGAGGCGGATGGACCGTGGAGATACGTGGAGGCGGATGACCGTGGAGATACGTGGAGGCGGATGGACCGTGGAGATACGTGAAGGCGGATGGGCCGTGGAGATACGTGGAGGCGGATGACCGTGGAGATACGTGGAGGCGGATGACCGTGGAGATACGTGGAGGCGAATGGCCGTGGAGATACGTGGAGGCGGATGACCGTGGAGATACGTGGAGGCGGGTTGACCGTGGAGATACGTAGAAGCGGATGGGCCGTGGAGGCGTGAGGACCTTGGGTTCTCAACCGTCGACTCACGATATTTTTTTCAAGAACTTTTTTTTTAATATTGATTTTTTTTTTCATTTTTTTTCAAACCTAAACCTAAACCCCAACATCACCCAGACAACTCCTCTTTTTTTTCCTTTCCTTTAAACTAATTAATTAATTAAAACTAATTACAATTAACTAATCATCAATTAAAAAGACTCCTATGCATATATAACCTCTACTGACCCCTTTTCAGCCTCGACGACCGCCAATTTTAAGGTTTCCACTTACCACTACCACAACACTACATTTTTTTACTATGCTAGTGCCAGGATTAGATCTCGGCACCTACTCAAGGTATGACAAGGATCCTAGCCCCCGCACTACGGGTGGTGGGCTAGTACAAAAATATTGACCCCGGCTTACCCCGTCACCTTGTACAGATGTTTTGAAATATTTATATTTCTACTAAAATAAAATATTGGAGTGTTGATTTGTTGCGTTATATTAAATTTACTCGGATTCGCTATGACAATGGTGATGAAGCAATTCTCAAATTCGGTAATGAATTGGTTAAAATTTTCAATTTGATGGACACTGTACTGCATTGCTAATCCATGGAACAAAGGACCTTTACCGGGAATCAAGTCATAAGACCAACAAAATTCGATAATCATTTTCAGAATCAAAATGGCACTTCCACTGTTTGGCGCCATTTTGTCCTTAAATTGCTTTTCTGAAAAGTGAGATAATTCCTAAGCCGAACTCTAACAATTTTCAAGGTACACCTACCTGAATAATTATACTACAATAATTATGCTGTAAAACTCTAAGTATATTTTATTTACCAAATCTATGCAATGGTATTTGAATGACAGCATCGAAATTGCACAATTTGATATGAATTAATTCTTCAACGACAACTCACCCATATGAAAATCGATATTGCCAAGGATTTAATGAATAGTCAATTTTATTTATATAAATAATATCCTAATGAATGATATTTAAACCATAAGCCAAGCCCACTGCTCATTCATGACATAGAAAATAGGCATTCAAGGCTGGGCCTGCTCCACATATAATCAATAATTATAAATAGAAAATGCCCATCTCTAGCGCTGGTTATTAAGTTGGTGACTAGTTGCACATTTGGCCACTTAATGGAAATGCGGACATACAATTGAAAATTAGTGGCTATGCTTAGCATAAACCTAATAAAAATTTTCCAAAATATATAGAAACAATCAATATTTCTCGTCGCCACTTTGAAAACTCTTTTCTGATCCACCTTAAACTTCTTTTCATTATTATCGCATATTAAGGGACTTTGATAAATTGAATGTATTTTCATTAAGTTGACGTAATTCTGGGTGGTTTGAAGCCGCATTTTAAAATAATGTTATGTTGCTAGAATTGTAGAATTTGTTAAACTTTGCAAAGTTGAAAATAAATTTTCTAAACTTAACGGCAACAACAACATAATAAGGTGAAGTTGTGGCAGAAATTTTCTAACATTTAGTTTTACGAGTAACTCGATGTCTAGGACGATTTTGCTGGTTCTATAAAAAAGCTAAATATTGTTTTGATTTTTATCTTATTGGTTTCAGACATATTTGATATTGAAAGGTCGGTCATATTTTGGAAGCACTTATACGAACCACACGTTTAATGTAAATGTTGAAATAAAATATTAGGCAATGTAAGTCGTAAAAAAATAAATAAATAGCCTCCAAATAAGTTGAAACCCATTACAAATTGTTTGAATTTGTGGGTAAATCCTCTTCAATATATTTTGCATGCGGCCAAGTAAATTTTGTGTTATGTAGCACAGACATTTTTTAAATCTGTCTTTGACTTGAAACATTATATACTGTCAAATATTCTCATTTCTAGTATAGCAAAGAGTTGATGCTGATTGAAGACAATGCACCTGCAAAGACCAAAGCGACACTGTAAAATGTAAAAAAAAGCATTTTAGAAAGAAAAGGTTAAAATTGTTTATAGGTTAGAGTTTGATGTTATTAAGAGTTCAATTTTTGTGTCGTACTAGGAATTGGCTGTAGCTTAAACAAACGAATTATTTGATATTTATTATTTGTCCTAATTGTAATTGTCCTTTTGTGACCTAGAGTACTTTATTTCTACTGTAACAAACTTCGTTTAACCAAGTGTATACTGTTGTAGCAAATAATTTTGTAAGTAGTTGATTTCACATTAGAGCTATTATTTGTTTTTCAAAAAGTAACAAAGGTATAATCATTTGAATAAATGAATCATGCTGTAAAAGGACTTTTTAATTAGGGAACAAAGTACAATGTTTGTGGCATTAGTTGAAGGATTTTCCATGTTTTGTTTTGTTTGCTTACATAATGTATTCGGTTCGTAGCGGTAGTGTTTAGTTTCTTACATTTCTCCTGAAGAGCTATTTTTAGTTCCCAAGTTCCGATTTGATGCTGATTAGTTCATTAATCACAATTGTTAATAGCAATTAACCAGAACTTGCTTTCGAAAAAGATATCTGCACATTCAACCTGGGGATTTCATTCTATGATGCAGATGCCTCGTACCCCAAATAATATAAATATGAAACCCATTTGATAAATATGAAACCCATTTACCATATATAAACCCATATTCTGAAAAAAAGATTTACAATTGAATTGGCAAATGATACAAAATAGGGTAATATACATAATTGTGCCAACTATGACTTCCATGTATCTCATAACCTACCCCTAAATAGCTAATTGTGCTTAAGATTCGGGAACATAATCCTTAATCCATAATCTAAATATAGAGACTATAATCTTCATATGACTATCGTGATAGCTGAGTTACATTTTGCAACAATAGGGTAGCAATCGTCCAGTTGCCTCAGTTTAGTTGACTCCTTTAAAGTACTTATAGAGCTCTTAAGAAATTATAAATCTGACTAAATTGGATTATAGTATTTTTTACTATTTAGGCAACTTAAACTTACCCTTGCACATTCAACCCACATTCTTGTTTAAAAAAAATTCAGGGAATAAGTGGTAGAATGAATGTTCTTTTTTCTGAAATGGTTTAATACACAAAGCTTTACCCAAAGAAAAGTTCCATATTTTTCCTTTTACAATCTTTAAATAGACAGTATTTTTGCCCTTGGAATTAACAAATACCAGTAAAAAGTTCTTGTGTAAGGCTTCTAAAACCTCCAAAGCATTTACAGGAGCCAGTGAAAAAAAAGTATCGAAAAAATTCATTTTACATTCTTAAAAAAACTACAACTCACCACTAACCAGAAAAAATATTCGAGATAATTGGATATATAATTGCATCCGAACATAGAAGTGCCTCACCACATCTGCAAACGATCTTCACAATTGCTCTACATTAAATTATACGCAACAGTTTACTTACAGTAATGCTCATCAGTAGTGTACGCCTGTTGGACACATTGGTTTGAAAAAAAAATCCAAACTTGGGGGGAAATTGATGTCAAAAAGGTATGTCGACTTTTCTGAATTATAGATAGAAAATTTTGTTCACGCAGTCGGATTATTTCGTATTTGGAATTTTAAAAGTAAGACAAATACGTTTGCATATCAAGTTCATAAGTACATAAATTAAACAGTTGTAATTAAAAAAAATCGTTTTCATAACATTATCTAACCCTTCATCCACATTGCTATAAAAATGGAAACAATTCTATTTTGTGGTTTGCACTGATGTTGAAAACGCAAATTCGAAACTTTCTAAACTCTTTCTATACTATATCCCGACTCTCCGCGTTTTGAGTTTAAATTATCTTCGCTGGTTAAGCTGATGCGTATAATGATGTATAATTACGTTAAGCCCCTGTAAATGAGGCAACATGATCCAGTGCTTTCTTAATAATTAGAGATATAAATTTTTTGTTGATATATTGCACAGACTACAAAAAAAATTTTTTGGAAAAGTTTTTTCGATTTTGTTTCGTTTCCCCGATAATATGGAAACAAATAAAAAACGATATAATTACTTCTTTTCAAGTATCAAACGGAATCGGTGACAATTTTAAACTGCGAATTAGTCATCTCAATCAAAATGTTGAGTATATTTTACTGAAAACGTTTTTCTGTAATGTTTCCTTTAATCAGAAATTAATTACACTTGAAAATAAATTAAGTGTAATCCATCCAAATTTAAATAGTTAAAAGTTTATCGTAAAAATCAATCAAAATAAAATAAAAGTGGTTGGACTCGAACCTGCGATGTTGGAATTTATAGCAACATTTATTATTATTAGGCCACTGGGTCGCTTGTTGTGCACGATAGGAAAAAAATTGGTGAACTAGATGCCTGAAAACAGAACACCACTGCATTTTATATACAGTGTCTTCAAAAAAACTCCTTCTTCAAACTCCTACAAACTTTTCCCAAGTTATAATTGTGCAGCATTTGGGCTTTCTCAGAAACGGTATTAGGATATTTAAGAAATGTATAAAAATATGCTCAAAATTAAGACAAAGTGTAATACGTTTCATTTGCTAAATATATTAATGCAAAAATCAATTATGAAATTAAAGTTGGAGAATAGAATAATTTTTCGAACCTGCCTTTTTTTACATTTGTTTAATAGAATAATGTAAAAATTTAGCGGATTATCTTAGTATTACTATTTTATATAGCATTAGTTGAATTTAAGTATCTATTGCATAAAGTTTTAATGTAGTTTGTAGATGTTGCTTTAACGTCATCTTATCTAACTTTCTTAAGAGTTACAAGAGAGTAGCTGTATTATTTATTTTGATAAGTGATTGAGTGTAGTAATCTATTGTTTTTTTTATAAACTTTGTTTAAGTTTCCTACCTAAACATAAACCCAACCTACATATTTATTTTCCACTATACATTTGAGCGTCGCACAATCAAGAGACGACGTACACCGGATAAGTAGAAATATCAAAGCCGTCTAAATGAAGATACTATCAGCCAATATTCCTATTGTACATACTAATTAAATAGTATATTATCTTTAATTTTACATAGTTACATTTTACCAAAAGTAGTAATTTCTATGGAGAGTTTGCCTTGAAGTCAATTATTAATTTGGAATTGGTTCAAAAAATGTACTACAAGTTATGAGCCATGCTGTCAGTTTTCTACGCAATTTGGAACAACACTTCCTAGGATTTTTATTGTGATTGATTAATTAATTACATCATTTGTTTTTCAAAAATCACGAGCTATAACATAGGTATAGCATATATACATATATTTAGTTATAATGGATATATTTAATTTGGTATTTTTGTAACCTATACACAATAGTTTGAACAAGAATGGTTTGATTTCATGTAAAATTTATTTATTTTGTAAAATTATTTTTTAACCTATCTTCTAAATATTCTTTCATAGAAATAGAAATTTATAAAAAATTACTAACAAATTATTGTCATTTAGTAAGAGTATTCTTGTACCTGAAGGAATTTAAATAACAGGTAGCCTTAGAATTATTCTAATAACGAACAATTAAAGCTATATTTCTACTATAGTGCAGCGCGCGAGAATTTTTGTTCTTTAAATTTGATTACAGATTTAGTGCAGCTAGGTCAATTTTTTTTTATAATTATTGATTATAATTGTTTATTTTACTAAAATATTCTTGTAGTATGTTCGGATTTTTGAATTTGTTAAAATTGGAAAGAGGAAAATACATTTTCTAAACTAAATGGCAACATAAGAAGGAACATTTTGTTTATCAAAAGCTTAATATTTTTTTTAACTTATATCTTATTTGTTTTAGACATATTTGATATTGAAAGTTCTGTCATACTTAGGAAGTACTTTAATTTAAAACCACACGTTTAATGTAAATGTTGAAATAATATATTAGGCTATGGAATTCATGAAAAAAATAAAGGAAATAGCCTCCAAATTAGTTGAAAGAAACTTTAAAAATTGTATAAATTTGTTGGTAAATAATCTTCAATATATTTTGCATGCGACGATGTAAATTGTGTATTAGAAACTATTATGTATTATAATTTTTTTAGGCTTAAATTGTAAATTTGTTTTCGTCTTGAAACATCATAAACTGTCCAATATTCTCATTTCTAGTATAGCAAAGAGTTGATGCTGATTGAAGACAATGCACCTGCAAAGACCAAAGCGACACTGTAAAATGTAAAAAAAAAAGCATTTTAGAAAGAAAAGGTTAAAATTGTTTATAGGTTAGAGTTTGATGTTATTAAGAGTTCAATTTTGGTGTCGTACTAAGAATTTGCCGTAGCTTGAACTAATGAGTTATTTTCTAGTCGTTATTTGTCCTAATTGTAATTGTCCTTTTGTGACCTAGAATACCTTATTTCTACTGTCACAAACTTTCTTTACCCAAGGGTACACTGATGTAGCACGTTTAGTTTACGAATATTGAACCTTAATGTGAAAATCAAAATTTGAAAGAATAACTTTGCGTTTGAGTAGAACTGCAATTTGTTTTCTAAAAAGTAACAAAGGCATAATAATTTAAATAAATAAATCATGCTGTAGAAGGAATTTTTAATTAGGTAATAAAATACTATATTTGTGGTATTAGTTCAAGGATTTTTCAAGTTTTTTGGTTTGGTTTCCTGACATAATATATTCGGTTCGGTTTAGGTTAGGTCCGGTAGCGTTTAGTTTCTTCTCTTTCTCCTGAGGAGCTATTTTAAGTTACCAAGTTCCGAGTTGATGCTGATTAGTTCATTAATCACAATTGTTACTAGCAGTTAACAAAGAACTAGCTTTCGAGAAAGATATCTGCAAAGTCAACCTGGGAATTCCATTCTATGATGCAGATGCCTTGTACCTAGGGATAGGCACGTTTCGTTTCCAGAAACAAAACGAAGCCCGTTTCCGTTACGTTTCCTTTTCCAGTTTTTTTTGTAAACGAAACGATCCGTTTCCACAATGGAAACGGATTGTTTACTTTTTGGAGGAAACGGGAAGGATTTTTTTTAATCAGACGGGAAAATAGACGGAAAAAGGTAAATTTTTACAAATAACTATGGTTGAATTTGTGTATTGCAAATTTTGCTTCCTATATTATTTCAAATGTTGCCTTTTATTATGCAAATTCAATGATTTTGTGATAAAATCTCCAAACCTCACTCAATTCAAAATTGGCTAATTTCTAAAAGAAAAACAGTAAAAAACGGTTTTTACTGCAAAGATTATGATGCAAAGTTGACGCATTAAACAAGTCGTTGTGCATCCAGTCTTACTTTATGAACAAAATTTCCGTATGTAATACAACTTTGATGGCAAAAGTTTTACCAAAACATTAATTTAAATAATGAATTTTCATTTTAATAAATGATTTAATATTGATTTGGAATTATGAATCCTAAGAATTGACTTTGTATAATGTTTCGTGTATTATATGCACGAGAATTCGAACCCATGGGCCCACAACACCGCATTGATAGAATTTTTTTCGGTTTCCGTTTCCAGGATAAAATCTTCGTTTCGTTTCCGTTTCCAGGTTATTCGTTTTGTTTCCGTTTCTTTGAGGAAACGAAACAAAACGGAAACGCCCATCCCAACTTGTACCCAAAATAATATAAATACAATAACTAATTTGTTAAATGTAAAACCCAATTACCAACAGTAATATTTGGAAATACAGATTTACAATGGAATTGGCTGACTTGAACACTTCAAATGATGCAAAATAGGTTACATTACTTAATTGTGCCTAACAATGACATCTAAATATCTCAAAATATACCTCTAAATAGATAATTGTGCTAAAAATGCAGGAACATTATCGATTAAAAATATTGACTTTAAATTTCATATGGCTATTACGATAACTGAGTTACATCTTGCAACAATAGGGTAACAATGGTACAGCTTTGTCAGTTTAGTTGACTCCTTTAATATATTTATGGAGCCCTTAATAAATTATATATATTATATAAATTAAATCTGACTGCATACAATTATAGCTGTTCTTACTATTTAAGCAACCTAAACTTACCCTTGCACATTCAAGCCACATTCTTGTTTAAAAATAATGCAGGGAATCTCAGATAGAATGAAGGTTTTTTGTTCTGAAAAGGTTTAATACACAAAACTTTACCTAAAGAAAAGTTCCATATTCCCTCCTTTCACATTATTTAAATGAACAGTATTTTTGCCCTTGGCATCAACAAGAACCAATAATATTTTTTGCTTGTGTATGGCTTCTAGAACCTCTAAAGCATTTACGGGAGCAAGTAAAATAAACCGTTGCAAACGCACGTAACCTAAGTAGCGTATTGCCAAAATAGCGCATTTCCTAATGCCAAGAAACTCGACAAATAAGACCCCGAAAACGCCGAGTTTTCAACGAAAACAAATTTTCGGGTTTTGGTGGTCATTTTCGGGTTCAACGCACTGTGTAGAAAGGGACAAGGGTCACATGAGTCACTGGTATCAGCATAGCTTTTTATTTCATGCAAAAAATTTCAAAATCCCAAAAAACCCAAATTTTTAGATTTTAGGTTTTGATGGTTATTTGGGCGTCATTTTAATAAGGGGAAAGGGTCTAGAGTCACTTAAGATCCTTGAAAACATCACAACTTTTCGAATTATGCTAAACTAGAAAAAA
>VYYI01000382.1:0-33004 GCA_021029175.1 Bilobella aurantiaca | reverse complement strand
CCTTGAACTGATCTATGTAGCTGGCAATTGCAGGAGAGTAGAGAAGGTAATCTATAACGCTTGATCCACCTGTAGAGTTGATGAAAGTGAAGTCGCCGTTAAGATCTCCCGGAAACCCTCCGCTACCAATAGCTAGGCCTAACTCGGTTAATTTGGCTATTAGCGTTTGTCCGTTTTTGTTCTTTTTGACGTCATGGCTTGATCGGTCTATTCCGTGAAACGAGTTTGTGTCGGAGGTTCTTGCGTTTGCGTCTCCCATTGAGATGTGGTGGCGGTAGGTAGGAGTAAGCTCAGCAATAGACTTGACGTAATCATCCAGCCTTGAGTTGTAGCGATTGTCGTCTGACAGGTAAAAGTATGAGAGCAAGATTTTCAGAGACTTTGAGCTAACTTCTAATAACACGTAAGATTGCATAATAATTGAAACTGTAGTTTGAGCAAGGTCTTTTCTAGTGCCTACTAGGAATCCACCAAATGGCCTTCCAACTTGTCCTTTAGAAGCGGGTATGGAGATCAGATCGTACGATGCAGTAAGTGTCGGAGGAGTGAAATCTTCTGAGGTACACATAGTTTCTGCCAGGCAGAAGATTGAGGGCTTTAAAGATGCCAAATCAGAATAAAACAAGGGATTTTTACCCTTTAGTCCAGTAACGTTGTAAAATAAGAAAGATAAAGAAAGGGAATTAAATTATGTACACAATTCGTGTTGTCAAGTATGTTTTGTGGTTGATCTGGGCTGCCGCGGAGTCAATTTCCCGGAAAGGATGAAGAATGAGATGAAGAAAGTGGGCCAACACTGTTCGTTACTCCTCTAACTCGTACATTGTTGAGGCTCTGGGTTGCTCGGCCGTCAGATGCTCTTGCTTGCATTCTCATTCGTCTTTCTTCTCTGGTTTCGGCAGATAGGTCTTCGGTGATAGTGATACGCTCGCCCTTCTTTCTCAACTCGTTCCTTAGGCTTAAAACTTGGTTCCTTGCTGACATAGACAGAAATATAATCTTGATGGGTCTAGTTTTGCCTATAGTTGGGTTGTAATGTCCAATACGGTAAGCTTCATCAGGTCTGGATAGAATATTGTAGTGGGCTAGGAACTCATTTGTTACTGCATGAGTATTTTTGTCAGGTCCTTCTGAGAGACCATGAATCAAGAGGTTTGGCTTCCTTAGCTCATCTGTAAGTTTGGTGACCATTGACTTGAGGGAGTCGATTTCCTTCTGCTTCTCTAAGTGGAGAATCCTGGTCTCGTAAGCTTCAAGGTTTTCGTCCATAATTTTTAGCCTATTGCTCATATCCGGGATCAGACTTACTTTGGAGTCCATGTCCTTAAGTTATTTGGATGACTCCTCATGGCGAGTATCTGCAATTATTTGGTTGCCTGAGATAGCCTTCATGATGTCTAACAACGTTACTGGTTGATCAGGAGCGCTGGTTTGATGATCCGCTACGGTGCGCTTATTTGGATGGTCAGTGTTTTCGTCTTCCCCTGAGTCCTCATGTGGACGCTTGCTTCCTTTCTCGACCGGTGTAAAAGGGATTTTCGGCTGATTCATGCCTGGGCTACCTTTTGGCGAGTGTCCCACTTTAGCCTTTGGAAGCTGTTGAAGCGACATTGGAACGTACTGTTTGTTTCTTACTCGTGCCCTTGATTCGCTTCTTCTGACGTGATAGACTGTCTGGCCTCGAGCAAGGGCTTTTCTCGTTTTTGAACTATCTTGATTGACGTTGAAAATTGATAAGCCAAAAATGAAGAATGCTGATAATGTAATTGATGAGTAGTTAATTAGTGCCGGTGAAACGAGGGTGGGGGTATGCAAATTAGTTAACCTCTGTGTTCGGTATCGGCATCAGCTGATTTCTTCAGTTCCTGTTTTCTCCGAGAACTATAGACATGAGTGTATGTGGCTGAAGTGGTTGGTTTTCTCTTTATTTTGATTTAATCCAGGTTGGTAAGCGTCAATGACTAGCGAAAGTGTTAAGGTTCTGGATTGATATACGATACGGCACAATGACCCTCCTCAGATAAATTTCTGCTCCTGACCTTTCCGATTGAGTGTGAGATGCTCCTGTGGATGTGGATGATTGTTGGGTGGTAATTAGTTGGCGTCAATTGATTAATTGGTTCGTTGTTTAATTGTTGAATATTTCAGTCGATCAGCTGTTTCTTCTCGTATCCTTATGCAGTCACAATTAGTTTAGCGTATCGTTGGGACACGTTGTGAGGAAGTCACTGTAGTTAATTGAAGTGGTTGTTGCGGGCAGGTGCTTGATTAGTTCGGTCGGAGAGGGTAAGTTCTCTAATCGGCCAGTTAAAAAACAAGACGTTGAAAAGCACAATGTCCCAGAAACAGTGATGTCAAAATTGTACGGGAAAGGGCGCAGTCTCGTTGTAGTCTGCTCAGTTCGGTAACTACAATTATGCAAACCGTGGGTGGTATCTCGGAGAGCCACCTTGTCTTAAAGAATACGGTGATTACCTCTCAAGCTCAAAGCGAGGCCAGCGACGGTCACCCAAACCACCCAGCAGCACTACCGCCACAATCAAGCGGAAGCTCTGCCTAATTGAGCGCAATGGCGATAGCAATTATCAGAACCTCCTCGAAACCCCCTAAATATGACACTCGACATGAATAAATAATTTCTTTCAAAATTAAATTCGAAAGCATAATTTTATTCAATTGTTCCCCTGACACTTACAAACTAAATTTCCAGTCTTAATTAGATGAATAGTGTGAAAAAGTACTTGTTTTCAATATGTCTGATATACCCTGCTTAACTTTAGACCACAATTTTAGCACCAAACTTGGTTCCCGTTTCTAATAAATTTCCTCGCTTGGTATTCACAATGGCTAATTTAACGCAAAACAAATATAAGCAATTTCTATTAGCATTTCTAAGAGATTCTACAAACTTCAGAAGCCAAGTTCAAGTTCTAAATTACAGACTAGTTAAATAAGACATTTAGGAAGCAGCAAGTTACAGGGAATTAAAGCAGAAGCAAAATATCGCATAAGTCAGATATTGTTGGCATAGTTGAGCCGTAGGGCTTTGAGCTCTTTAATAATTTCATTCGCTCGAGATCGCACAACGTAGATGCTGTAAATCCGGTAAATTGCAGCGACAATGAAGAGTAGCCCTGCCTTCTCCCTGTACCCACGCATGTAGTTCAACACTGCAGCAAAACTGATGAATGAGAACAAAATTGCGTGCAAGACGTACCAAGCAATCAGGGAATGAATGTTTTCCTGTAAATCAAAAACAAATATAAACTTTTACTGTTAACACAGAAATGTTGTATAAACAATTATTTCGTGTTGGATGATATCGTACTCTCTAGAAACGTTTATGTTGGATTTTCGAAAGTATGTTAAGTCAATTAATAATTTTTTTTAAAATTACTATTTTGATTCTACAACACATTTATAACTTCATCATAAATTTCCAAGTCTACTTGGAAACGTCGTATTTGATTATTTTGTATTTTGTACAAATAAATTACATATATAATATAATAAATTAGGGAATAGTTTTTATTGCAGCTAAACTTACGCTAATATTTGCAATACATAGCCACATTATGAGGAGTGCTCCAACAAAAGCCGATACCCCTAAAAAATGAAGAAATGTATAATATTATGTATTGACAATAAAGTTAACCTTTGCCCATGTGACAAGAAAAAATTCGAAACTAAACTTACCTACAAAAGGGATTACATACTCTCTGGGAAATTGCTCTGAATTCCAAACCACGCCAACTGAAGAAATGATGAGTAAGATCTAAAATTAAGGAAATCAAATTTATTTTAAATCAATACGCCATTCTACTCTAACTCACCGCTTCTGCGTAGCATACAAATTTTACGTGACCAACGTAAGTTCTCCTTTCCTCCACAACAGGAGCTGAAATCCATTAAAAGTACGGTACAGATATTTCAATGTCTTTTATACATTAGTCTCTAAAAGTATTTTGTTTCTTGGGGATTGTCTGTCTACGACTGGAATAAAATTATTATATTTATTATATATACTTATATATTATACAAAAGTTTATAAGATAATGTAATACTCAAAAGATTCAAAAGTGTACTTACAAATGATGGTACGATCCACATGCATTGTAGAAATCAACAGGTACCTCCAAATCAAATGTTCTGTTAATGCATTAACTAGTATTTATTGTCATTGAAGTTAGGTAATATTCCACTATCACTATTCTACTAGACTAAGCCTAAAAAGACTAAACCTCTAAGCACTGAATTGATTAAAGCTGTTTCCCTGCAGAAGGCGCACTTCCAATTAGTTAGACAAGATGAAGAGAAGAGTAACAGAAATAGGCTGTACCAAAACAGAAGAGCTCAGCTTTCTCCTGGGTTCAGTTCTGGAGTTTATATTGATTTTTACTTTAGCATCCCGGGATCTAAACTTTCGATGCACGTACATTTTGCAATCTGTTTGAATTCAACCTTGAAAACTGATACATGCGTTTTATTCATAAAGCATACGGCCCAAAATATGCCAAAAGAGGGAAGTCGGCCCAAAATTTTCTTATTAAACCCCATTTAAATAGTGTATTACTACGTTACTTTAATATAAAATAACTTAAACTATTTTAAAATATCAAGGTAAACTACGGTAGATAAGCTAAATGCGAAGCATAATTCAACCGTCAAATTATAACAGCCTCACAATAAAAGAATTCACGTTCATTTTTTTTCACATCAAACAATAATTTTATTTCTCCGTTTTTTTTAAATAACATATGATAATTAGAAAAAAAGTAATATTAATATAATGTAAAAAAAATCAATTTTGTTTGGTAAAAATTTATCTTTTGCAACTTTCGCATGAGAATTTTGTTTCAGCCTATTTGTTTTTGGGCTGAGCGAATTTCGATTATAATCATGATAAATAATTTCTAAAAAAATATTCATACATAATAGATTTATATTATAGTAAATATTCATTTATTGATACACCTCTCCCAAAAATTGGGATGAGTAATTTTTGAATTTATTTGTGTGTGTGATACTTTCACACTTAAAGATACATGCACGAAGATAAGTATAACTCGATTATTCTATGAAAACAGTTTTGAGTTTGAAATATCGATTAGTGCAGTGGACAAAATCTATAAATACGCAATCTCATATAAAATATTTGCAAAATGAATGCATTGAAAAAAGTTTTTTTTAAATACAATTATAACTTCAAAATTTCATGTAGAATGCACACAATCAAAGAACATTTATTTGAAAAGTTTAACACCATAGAAGAAAGCAAAAGTTTATCTAGTATCTAAAAAGCTTGATTTGAAAATTTTGTGTAGATTTAGATCCAGTATCATCCAATCTCAGGCGAATTCCATTATTCCGCTTTTGGCAGTGGCGTTTTACAGAGCTACAAAAACAGGTTTTCAATATTTAGAAAATCAAAATCAAAAGACCAAAATTTTAATTTCAATCTCAAATAAGCAAGTATTTTCAATTACCGTTCCAATGACATCAAGCATGCACTTTATCAAGGGATCGTAGCTCTTGCAAAACTCATCATTGTTATCGAAGGGCCCTGTAAAAGCAAGTTTTTGTGCTTAAATGTTTTTAGATGTATACTTAAGTAAACATTTAAAAACCTAAATTCAACATGTGTTTTACCAGCTTGAGCTTTGCAATGCTTGAATTTCGGTACAGCAATGTCCATGAGATTGATTGGGACCAAGGTTTGCAGAAATTCGTCAAATTTCTCATCGTTCACGAACTGACCTTGATCATCTAACATTTTCTCCTTGGCGAGTACACACTTCAAGATGCCTAAACAAAAATTCACTTTTTAACATTTTATGACACTTGAAATTTTTCAAAATTCTTTTATTGAAAAGTTTTTTTTTAAACTTGCAATTCATTTTAGCTGCCTTTTCTTTGGGATTTTTAAACTTCATTGTCTTGGAACAGGCACTTATGCCACCAAGCTGCTTCTTAGTGAGCATTGCCACAAAGTCTTTGCAGGTAGCTTCCGGAGCGCCATCAGCTACGCTCTGTTGAAAATTAACAATTTATGAAAAATTTAAAAACAAGAATTTTTTTTTTGCAAACTTTGAACTTATTTGGATTTACATTTATTTTAATAAACTAAATTCGAAAAACTTACCAAAAGAGCAAAAACTGCAACCACAAGCGAAATTACGAATGTTTTCATTTAAATTGTTTTTATTTGGAAACGTTCTTTGAGTTTTTGGAAATATTACTTTCTTTACTAAGAATTCAAGTGTGGGCTTTGCACAATATCGAAGGGTATTTATAAGTCTCAATCCTAATTAAATCTTTGCGTGTTGATTTTTTAAAACAATCAATTCATTCATGCTGGACCGGTTTTACATTCAGAAAATCCTGAAAAGTTGTTATCCTAAGGGTACTTTTTATTTTAATTTGTTTCAGGTAAAGTGGTAATACACGCAATGTATTTGTAGAAAAAATCAAATGAGGTACAAAGTAGATGGCAAACAAGGCAGCTGGTATCCTGTTGCCTTTTTTATGCTGAATGAATGATTCACAAACAACGTACTCAAGGGTTCTATTCGCGCACGCAACTTTTGCACGCGTTCATCAATTAAAAATATATTGCGTGGAAACTTTTCCGTTCTAAAAAAATGCGTGCGAAGTGAAAGAACACATGAATTTTTTTTTATTAACAATAAAAGTTCTACCTAGTTTTTTATAAATGCATATCCACGGAAGAATTTTTATTTTCTAATAACGGCGTTAGCTTGTTTTATTTAGTAACTTCAGTATTAGAATCCTAAAAATATTATTCAATGATGGAAGAGGTTATTGTTTACTAATGTATAACTAGCTCTTACTTAAACAGTATACAATATGCTGAATTCAAATCAATTTAACAATAAAGAGAATTGCAAACTGGTAACAAAGAAATACAAAATTAATTGGACACTCTTATAATCAATAGATATGCAAATATCTAAAAAGTAAATTAAATGCACCACTATTTTTCAATGAAACTTGATCAATGCAATACGATCTAATACAATTATTATAACATTTCGGGCCCCATTTTGAGTTGAGATAAATTATCCTTTACAATTAAATTATAGAAAATAATTTTATACTTTATTACACTTACAATTTTATTTTTCAGATATTTTTGTGCTATAATCTATGGCTTTGCAGATTTTTTGTATTCGCCTGTTTGAAAACTCGAGGTTGTATTTTATTTAGAACTCTGATTGCAAGATTGTCATGCAGCTTAGAAAATTCAGTAGTTTATAGTAATCGCAAATATTTTATGCTGCATATTACGCTTGTATTACGCTTGTATACCCAAACGTCATTTGATAAAAATGTCGGCGAAAAATTTATTTGTCCCATTTATATGAGCGATGGCCCACATTGGCTATGAATTGCCTACAAATGTATCTCCCCTTGAAAAGTGATGCAACTTTTGGAAGGAGAATTTTTCCTTGAATGATATTTTCGACCTTGACCTTACAGCATAAATTAATTGCTTTAAATGAAGCTCCTTGCCCCGCTGTGTTGTTGTAATGGTTAGGACGACCCGATGTACCAAAAAATTTCGGACAGAACTCGGTTGAGAGTTGGAACCGAAAGTCGGATTAAGGTACCGAATGGCCACCATACCGCGTTGAATACGCTGTTCCGACGGCGTGCTCTATTAGCAGGTGGAAGCCGAACTTTTTTTCAGTTGCCGGAACTGCTCCGAAAAAAAAAGTTTGCAGCAAACGGGAGACGACCAACTGAGACACATCACCTCACTCACCTTCCTAACCTAACCACTGTGCTTTACTTGATTGAAGTTTGCAATTTTTCAGATCATATGTCCTAAAAAGCTTGTAAAGTTGTTAAAAAATTTACAATACTTCTGAAATTGAGTATAATTGTAACCGGCTGTATGTAGTTTGTAAGAAGGAGCTCCCGATCTATTATTAGGATAGTGAGACTCACGTCGAGCATGCGCTGAAGTGGCATATTTCGGTCACTCCTTTGAAAAACAGCTTTAATTTCTCGGGATTTCCCCCTGCTTTTTCCTTTTAAACCTCCTTGACTTTATCGAAAATTCTACAACAATGGCAGAGGGATGTTAGCCAAGTCCTCTTTTGACAAAAACGCTCGTCCAAAGATTCTCAGTCTAAGTTGTGTATAACCCTCACATTCTATTAAGAAGTGGTGTATACTTTCCTCAGCTCGTCCGCACGTATTGCAGGTCGGTGTGTCAGTGAGTTCAATTCTATGGAGGTGTAGGACAAGTGAGCAGTGTCCTGTTACTATCATCGCCAGGGTTCTTAGGAACCCTCGACTCGAAGATCGCAGCAGAATTTTGCTGTTTTACTACTGAATTTAGTATTGTTTTAGTATCCCTACAGTCCTGAGAACTCCGCCAACGTTTTAGGTGGAGGTTTTCTCTCCATTTTGAGATGGCCGAACGTACTAGGTCCGTCGATACAGGTAATACCGGTTCAGGTCATATAAAAGACCCTACCGTAGGATTTTTAGCGAGCTTGTGAACCACTTCATTGCCTTCATACCCGCTGTGGACAGGAATACATTCAACCGTGGTCTGTCGAGTTTTCGCAAGTTTATTTAGTGCCCCAAAGCACTCTTGCAGCAAGCCAGCTTGCTTCCAAGGGCTCCGCAATGACTCCAGGACACATTGTGAGTCTACGAAGAAGTTGACTGGCAAGTTACCCGGCCAAGTCAACATAGCCCTCGCTGAGGATCCCATGGCAAAAACTTCTGCTTGTGGGAAAGTAGCATACTGTCCCAGTAGTAGTTCTTGCCCTTGGCTTAACCCATTATTCGGTGGTTTGAAGGGTGTATTAAGTTATCGGAAAAAAAAATGTCAAGTTAGCGGAAAAAGTTATCGGAAAAAGTTACCGGAAAAAAGTATCTAGTTTTCAAGAAACCCAAAACAATACTAATTAAGTGGTAAATTTGTTAAAAACAACAAAAAATTATGTTTAATCTTCAAGGAGAAGCTATCGGAAAATTTTGAAAAGTGTCAAGTTGGCGGAAAAAGTTATCGGAAAATGTTACCGGAAAAAAGTGTCAACTTTTCAAGGCATATTCATCAAGTTCTTATTTGTTTTTCGGAGACAACAATATAACGTCAAACATCTTTATGCCTACGACAAAACATAAAATACCCTACCACATTAGTTTCGTTTTAAATTTTCTAATTTATATAAGTTTTTAATTTAAAAATATTCAAGATGAGGCGCTAGCTAGGCAAATTTAATTCAAATGTTTTGATTTTGGCAAACAAAGTTTCACCAAACTATTAAATACTTTGACATCTGTTAAAAGTAGATATATTATGGGATCCAATCTTCAGTGAAAAAATATACAATGGGAGTGGTAACATGATACATCTAAGCTATCAAATAGCTACGTGTCACATAATATTGCTACAAAAATAATTAATGGCCAGAGTTACGAATTCTATGTAAAAAGTACTCCAATAAATTTTGAATGAAAAATACAGTTACTTAATATAAATACTACCTAACCATGTTTGAAAAGCTAAATAAATTTTAAATAGGCTTTTATTCATAAAATATAAAGCGCATGTATGGTTTTTCTTTTAACTTAAAACTTTGTTTTCACAACATACTAATTTGCCTTTCTAAAAAATTGATACCTTTTTTCCGATACCTTTATCCGATAACTTTTTCCGCTAACTTGACATTTTTCAAAAAATTTCCGATGGCTTCTCCTTGTAGTTTAAACATAATTTTTCGTTCTTTTTAACAAGTTGACGAATTATTTAGTATTGTTTTTGGTTTCTTGAAAACTTTATACTTTTTTCCGGTAACTTTTTTCGATAACTTTTTCCGCTAACTTGACACTTTTTTCCGATGACTATTTTCCGATAACTTGATACACCCTGGGTTGAAAGGAATGCCGATAGCGTTTTTCCCGCTATACGAGAGCCATCTGTATAACAGCAGATGGGGAAGGCAGGACTCTTCACTTCTCCAATCCTCCCTCGATTTGATTTCTACCAAGAAATTTTGTGTCATTGATAGTTTGTCGTACTTTTTACAGGGATATCGCATCTCTTTGATGTCCAACGCAAATCCCTCGCATATCTGCGAGTGTGTTTTGGTCTTTAGAATATTCTACCTTGAAAAATTGCAACCGGTGCATAGTCCGGAGGGCAACTTCTTGGAGGTGTACATCTATAGGCCGAAGGCTTATGAGACCCTCTAGTGCTGCTGTTGGTGTCGATTGCATAACTTAAAAGGGTTGACAGTAATGCCAACCTCTGAACTCTAGCGAGGTGCGCCATAGTGCTACACTTGGCCTTCGCCTCCGTCCAGACCAACGCTCCGTATTCCAGAGCCGGGCGGACAATTTCGGTAAATAGCCAGTGGGCGTATTTTAGAGATAGTCTTTTGGTTTTGCCAATTGCCCGTCTGCATTGTGCCAGGGCTATTAATGAAACTAAGGCCCTTTTTTATATGTGCCCAAGTTAGTTTGTCGTCTAAGAGTACTCCGAGATAACGAACAACTTTGGTGTGTAATCGTGTATAATTACTACCTGCCTAATTTTGAGTGGTATCAATTTAGTGCTTTGTTTTCTGGTAAACTGGATAGCTTCCGCCTTCTCCCCACAAAGACCAAGGTCAATGTCAGGGCGATGACACCATCCAAGTATCAAGTTTAACGATTGTTGTACTATACTGACGATAGTAGGGTAATCAGTCCCCAGACGGAGAAGGCCCAGATCGTCAGCAAATGTTTGGTTTAGTTGTTGAGGGAATTTCTGATTCAAGAGATCCAAAACTTCGCTCACGAGGAAAACCCACAAAAGGGGGGAAAGGACGCCCCCTTGGGGGCAGCCGCGTTCAACCCTCTATATGGATACTTCCTTTTGCACACTGGACTCAACCGTCCGGGTTAGTAACATGTGCTACACCAGCCTGATGCAGCTCTCATCCAAACCCTCCCGTCTCATTGCAACGATCATTGATCGAAGAGTTGCGTGTCTGAAAGACCCTTCTATATCAAAAAGGACTCCCAGTGCATACTTTTGATCACTGTGCTTGCTCTGTACGGCTCACGAACCGATGTAGCGAAAGCTCAGTTGAAGCTCCCTTGAGATAGGCACACTGACCAGCGCCCTTGAGTCGTTCCACCAAGGGAGTACGCAAGTGCCAGTCTATAGAGCCTCTCGAGAGCTTTTGTAATCGGTTAGTCATGCTATCTTCTATTAGCTTAAAGTTGGTATAACTGCGTTAGGATATATTTGTTAACATTTTATTACATGATTATTAATTGATTAAAGTTGATAAAATCTATAACAATACATAAATATATGAGAAAATCAAACAATTAACAAACTACACATGTAACAGCTGATTTGTGAAAGTAATTACCACTTTCGGCAGAGAATCGGTTCGAATTCAGAAACTATAGCTTCAAAAGTTCAAATTCTAAAAGCGAGCTGCATTCGGCATCTTAAAAGTTTTGGATTCTGTGGTTGATTTCTTTTAGTATGCAAACAGAAGGCATAAAATCACTTCGGAAACCAACTTTTGTCCGAATATCATTTAATTTGCGGCAGTCTTTCTGTATTCAGTTAGACACAGAAACCGAAACTCTCCGCTCACACACCGAAGCTCCGTCTCTCAACCGCTTTTGGTCCGACAACCCTGGTACATTGGGGACAGACCATATTTTCGGGAAGCTGAGATCGAGCGCTAGATCCGCCAGATAAAAGTAAGCTGCTGTTGAATTTCTTGCCCAGCAAGAACAATACTTGGCCTAATAAATTTTTAGTTTACATTTTTGCTGTGTCGCAGTGATTGTGGACACATTTGTATTGGTTAAGAAAACGAAATTATAATGCTTCTCACAGCTCCGATAGTATTCTAAATAATTTTAACCTTATTGATATCCGCAAATAATAAAGCACCTTTACTATTTACAATTAGCATATTTTGCTGAAGAAATTTAATAAAAATTTAATTTGAGTACAAAAATTAAATACGTAAATGTATTATCTGATTTTTTACATGGATTGTAGAAAAACAAACAGAGCACTTCTTACACTTCCTGTCACACCTATATGGATCACCAATTCTCAAACTCTGTTTGCAAACAACAGTTTGAATTTTATTTGAAATTTTCTAAGCTCCCCTGCAGTTAATTTGTAAAAAAAAGATTGGTTCGTTTTTTATTGAATTTTATAATGATATTAACCTAAACCTAAAACTAAACCTTAACCTAATTTTAAAAAAATTATTTGAAAATTTACAAAAAAAAAAGCAGGAATGAGTTTTTTTCCAGTATCCTCATCAATTTCAAGTAAAAATACCTAAAAAAAATAATATGAGGGAGAAGACTAACACATATAAACCCGTAAGAGCATGAAAAGTTAAAATGTCATCCTTATGGTCAGTAAAGAATATAGATCAGTACACGTCAAGATTAAAATCTCTTAAGAATCCTGGAGGCACCATTACTTTTGTATTTTCTGAAGAATGCAAAACCACCAAAAAATGTAATGTAGTTGTGGAGTCAGTTAAAGACATTCAATCCATGTACAATCTATGTGTGTAGCACGTCCATTTTCATGTCCATGTCTACGCAAGTGTACCATAATGTATTCATATTGTAGTATATATTCCGCTTTCATAGCAAATGTAAATTTTCTATGGCATCAAAGGAACGACAGTACTGTTGTTCATGTTAGCTTCATGCATAGCAATTATGAGACGTATTTGCTACTTTGAGGTATATAGAGTATACATTTCTGTGTTATCTATTATTTAATATCTTCAAAGCTAATGTTTAAAACGTAATAAGCGACTAGAGGCGTTGATGTTGCCCTTTCTACAAGCAAGCGCTAATCGCAATCGTAAACGATAAACGTTTGCTTGTATTAAAGGATTCCAAGGCACCTTGGCGCCTTTCCTAGTTTAAAAAGAAACTTTTAACATAATTGTAAGTTTCAGGTAATTGCGGGTTTAAAAAATGTGTCCTTATGCTTTATGAGGCAGTTCTGTCTTATCGGAATGGTCAGACAGCTGAATAATTTAAAAGAAGTTCTAGAAACACTGCATTCCAAACGATTCAGCAAATCTCGTATGCGCATTTACAATTTTTTAGTGCTGTATGTTTAGTAATTCAGTTAAATATATTGGGTAGTGTTAGCTTAAGTAATACAAAACACAATCAATGGATTATTATATACGACGAGCTAACGAAGAAGAAGTGTTTAGTTAACTACAGAAGCTTCTGCTTTGTTTAGTGAAATTAATTCATAAACAACAGGGTGTTCGTACTGTTGAGTATAATTTGATGGAATAAATTTTGTGTCACAAATGTAATTAAAGTCACTGAATACGGCTAAATGCACAATAAGTGATTACAAATTTCATTGTATTTGGAGTATTAAATGTATTGGTGTTATACATTTGGAATAGCAATTGAGCAGTCTTCAAGGATTACAAACTAAATTACATTTTAAACTAAAGTTGAGTTTGAACTTGAATTAATTGACTTGACCATAACTTACTCGACTAACGGCAACCATGTGTTGTTGCTTTGGACATTGGAATATTACAGTATGTATATTACATGTTATAGTAAAGTAATATTACTCAAGAATAATTACCCAGTTGTGATGCAACGTTGTGAGCTTATGATGTTATTCCTAGTGCATTTTCTGGTTCCAAAATTTAGTTTTGGGCAACTTCTCGTATCCGCTGCCAATAATATAAACTTGAATGGACTTCTATTACCCCTAACAGAATGTTACATCAATGTTATATTTTACACTGTCCTAGATATATCACCTCCTTCGGTACCAATTGTTACTACAACCACGCCACGCTATAATCCATATTTAAACCATACTTTATGTCATAGATCATCCTGGTTGAAACCGTACACTCCTGGAATTCGGCTGGACTATAACCCCAATCTGTGTGGATACGTTGAACAAAACTATCAAGTGAAAGGAATGCGCTGCCTTGGGGTAGTAGCCGTACATGCAAATACAGAGGATAAGGAAGTGGAAGATATTTACTGGTATCTGAATCATTTCTGGAGTAGAGCTGATTTACAAGAATATGCTTTTCACGATGACAAAGGACAGCAACTTCGAAAGAGACTTTCATTTCAACCTTATTTCCCAAGTAGGATTTACATATTTTCCTTCCTTGAAGAGTGGGTTTACAAACACAGAATGGTTAGTGGTTACTCACCTGCACCTATGCATTCTACTTTAACACGAGAAATTGCCTCGTTTGCACAGTTCCCCATAGTTACAGTTGCTACAAATAGAAAAATCTGTCAAGGTCAAGAGGATATTTGGATAGTCTCCTACTCACTACCGGGGTATCCGAACTTCAAAACGTCTACAGTGCGTATTAATAATACGCTTGGTAAGACTTCAATTAAATACTTAAATCAATTAACATAATACGTTATGAAAAATTTATTAAATTCGGATATTTTATGAATTTTTATTCTGAATATTGAAGTTTTATAAACGGAGTTTGAATTTAATTAAATTAATTTAATTTAAATTAAACTCCTACTTATGCTACTCTATATTTCTACTGGTACAATGATTAAATAGTTCATCATTTACTAAATTATTTAAAAAATTTAAAAAAAAAAATAGTTTACTGTTTTGGTTAAAACAATAAAATTGCTATATTCTCAAGTAATAATTTTGTCTTTTATAGGATTTCAACTTGATATGATCCAATCAGAAATCAAGAAGTTTCGAAAATACAAAATTAGTCTACTGGTACGTTCCAAGTTTCGAGAGAGGGTTCCACCAAAGTACAAACCATATTATCCAGGTGTTGAAAACATTGAGCCTGTATTCTTGGATTTTATTGGTCGCCACTTCAACACAAGTGGAGTTTGGGATGCTACAAATAAATCAGCACCAAGCGTACTTTTACCAAATACATGGGAACTAAACGTGAGTTTGAGTTTTGTTGCCGACGCCTTTATTGGCTCTAATGTTTACCTCATGCCAGTCGTGGACATAAAACGAACTGGAATTACGTGTGCAGGTCAAAATACTCAGCTTGAACTAACCACCTACTTTCATCCTTTTACATTTGACACGTGGCTTACCCTTGTGTTTACATGTATTTTTACATGTTCATGTCTATTTCTCATTTCGGCGACTGGAGGCAACCGATCAATAATTGTGTTCTTTCCAATAGCAATTCTACTCGAAGCTGATGCGTCACTCGAGAGTTTGCAATATAAATTTTTGTCTCATCGGCCGGTGATTGGCCCATTTCTTTTGCTTAGCATAGTTTTGACACATGGCTACAAAGGTATAATTATAACATCACTCATCAAGCCCTTTAGTGTAATTGGGCTTGAGTCATTAGCCGCTGCAGTTGAGCTCAAGTACTATGTACTTGGACATCATGAAAATATACAAATGTCAAAGACTTGCTGTAACTCGAGTGAAGGTCTTGACATGGATATTCATAAACTAGTTGGTAAGAACGATGATATGGCGCCAAAAATTCTGAATGGAAATGTTGAGACTTGCGGAGAATATTTAGTACAAAATGAAAAGACGGAAATTCAATTCAACATTCCACTCGCTTCAGGCCCCCGAGGCGTAATACTGCGCAGTATTACAGGTGTTAGAAAATTTCGAGACTTTGATGAATATAGTATTAAACCGAGAAAAGTGCGGCAAATTGTAATGCTTTCAAAGTATGTTCGCCCTCTAGCGTGTGGGAAAGACGTGCCGGAAGAGCTGAGTAGTTGTGAAAATGTAATGTACGTTGATGCAATACAAGTTCTACAACAGTATATTTACATGGAAAAATATAACCCAACTAGGAAGGGACTACCAAAGTTCTACTTACTACTCGATACTACTGGAATGCTGAGCGTAACTATTTGGGGTATATTACTACGCCCTAGTAATTTTGGAAGAGATATTTACTATCGGGATTCTAACTTAATTGTTGAGTCAGGAATTCATAGGAAAATTTACGCAAAGGCACAAAACCGACGCTGGATAACGGGCATCGAAAAAGTTAGACGCAAATATGGACGCCTCATTGATCAAACGCGTACTGTTTATCCTATTCACCTACTAACTAAAATACGTATAGCCTTTTACATTTACTTAATTTTCATTGGAGGAGCTTGTGTATCCATTGTGATTGAGTTCCTGCTAAATATTCAAAGTGAAATTGACACTAGGGTTGCTTACATTAATTAAAATGTATTCTTTACTATAAACACGAGATTCGGCGTATAACCCATCACAATAGTTGCATTTTCACAGTCGCTACTAAACTTATTATACTTACTATTAATATATTACTATACTATATATTACTTCTTCAAATAATTCAAGTATCAGTACATCGTCTCTTACATAAATTGTGCTGGCTTGCAAGGACAGACCACCGCTTTTTGTTACTTTTACCTGTTCTCACTGTTTGTGTCGTCCGTTTTATGTTACTGCTGGAGAAACAACGAGCTTCGGCTGGACTGAAGTGAGCACAGAGTACATAACTGCTCTATCAATAGCAACTCTTACGAGCCTTGGACATATTGCAACGTTTATATGAAGCGAAGTCGTACTAGAATAAATTTAACAATACAATTTTCGAAAAACTGAATTTTACACAACTCTAATTCTAGTTCTAAATACACTATTATGTAGTTTATTTTTAGCTCTAAATATTCTCGCAATATTCAGATTAGTACATTATTATACAAATAATTAAACTAAAAGTCTCAATACATAAACTTCTAGGGGATACCCTACATTGCTTTGACCCCGGGCTGACTTTTGTTAACGTCTACTTGGTTAGGTTAGGTCATCCCGAGACAAACCAAGTTAAATAATTCGTCGTAAGAAAGGTCAACCAAGTAGGAAAAGTAAGAGAATTGGACAAATAACATTTACCATAAGAAAATCATTAAAATAAATGGAATGAAAAACAGAATTTGCATGCAAGAGTGGCATCTGAGATTATCGAAACCACGTGAAGAATTTCTCGTTTGCTAAATGTTTGAATTTCCTGTTGATTTTTGGTCAAGGGGTCAGTTCTAAATTAAGCGGACTCTGAGGTCATCGAAAAAGTATTGTTTCATGAAAAGTAGAGTTTTACATTGAGAGGCCGTTCTGAGGTCAAGCGAATCACTAGGATCCGCTAAGTAATATCATAACTTTTCGTTTCTTGCAAAAGTATGGTTTATGGTGATGTAAACTATCATAACTTTTTGTTTCATGTAATAACGGAATTTGACCTTGAAAGGTCTATGGGTCAATTGGAGGGGGGGGGGGGTCATTGGGGGCCACAGTGAAAAGTACCCCATACATGTTTATGTTTATAAGAGTAACAACTTTTATAGGAGTCATTTTTTCTTGTTGTCAGAATGATATTTGTGATCTTGATCCTTGACCCTCAAGGGGGTCACCGGGGGTCAAACAAAAATACTAGAACTGGGTTGGATATCTAGGTGGAGACGGTAAGAAAAATTCTTCTATGCCTGCCTGATCCTGTCTCTTGCAATGAGTCATCTGATAAAAAGACTCGTGTCTTCAAGGATAAGGAATAACACACACACACATTGAAAAATTTGCTTCTCAATAATGATGGGATTAAATCTATTCAATCGTATCAAAATTCAATAGTTGTACATAAGCTTTGACTCGTAAGTTTTTTTCGCACGCCGGAAACCCGTCTTTATGTAATGGCATGTGGAGTAATAGTTACATTAAAATGTATGGAAACTTTGAAACTTCACGATTCCAAAAATAAGGTTATAAATTGAGAAAGATGGCCATAAATTAAAAGTATTAAAACTAGTTAACAACGAAAATCACGTCACAAGATATGGTTGTCAGATAAAACTAATTAATCAATTAGTTAGAATTCCGGCTTCGCAAGGCCACACGCAAGCTGTAATTTTCCTCGAAACGTACTAACAACGAAAACCACGTCACAAGATATGGTTGTCAGATAAAACTAATTAATCAATTAGTTAGAATTCCGGCTTCGCAAGGCCACACGCAAGCTGTAATTTTCCTCGAAACGTACTTTCAAATTTTTAAATTAATTTGGTCAAACTGATTATACGAAATGTGCCCCTTGTACAACTCTAAATTTCTAATTAGAAATTGGATAGTATTTTTGTTGGTGTTTGTGACTTCCCTGCCATTGACTCAATGTCAAGTTAACTGCTACAATGATATATGCGGACCTGAGAACTGGCCAGGACTCTGCAAAAATGGCACCTATCAGTCTCCCGTTGATATTATTGTCTCGAAATTAGTCAAAAGTCGCCCCGGAACAGGCAAAGGGAAAACAAAAATCCTAAAATTTAGCAAATCTTTTTACAAATTTCAACAATACTCAAATGTACAACAATGGCCACACACTTGTAGTATATTTGGTACAAGGAGGAGAACCAATGGTGGCTAGTGGAGCCGGATGGCCGGCTGGGACTTACACTTTTTCTTCAATGAGCTTTTCGTGGGGTTCTCAACATACTATTGATGGTAAGTTACAGTTTGAATATAATTGTAAATTCCACCTTAAATTCTTTGGTAAGCAGCGCTAACAACTAAAATGCAATATGGCAAAGTGTTCATTTTGAAAAATATGGACGTAAGCACAAATATAGAATAGATAATATAGATAATAGAATACAACGAGTAGACAATAATTGAGTAGAAAATAAATGTAGAAAAAACTGTATGAGTAAGCAACAAGTCAAGAAGACCTAATGTCAAACCAGTTTTTTTGGCTTCATTATTTTTGTATCATTAAATCCAAACATTATTCCTATGATTCCTGCAAACTTACCAATACTGAGGATAATTTAATGATTTTAGGTAAACGTTTTGCATTGGAAATCAATATGAGATTCCAGCAACAAAATGGACAACTCGGAGTCCTTTCAGTCATATTTGCAAATTCTACAAAATCCAAACCGCTTCAACCAATAATTAGTTTGATTCCTCAAGTAATTGACGCAGGACCGAAAATTGGAGGATTGTATCTCAATCTGAGCTCATTTCTGCCTAATGTGTGGGTATGTGGCTACGATTTTACTTTGTTTTAATCAAAAAAAAATTGACAGAAAAGTGATTGCAAATACACCTCTGGTAAACAGTTGCTTGAGCAGGGCTAATTCCGTAATATTTAAATCTACCTAGTAAAATTTAGTACATCGATTGTCCAAGGTATTTGAAACCATTTTTCATACAATTTTTTCAGTTATAATATAATAGCACAAATGTTACAACAACACATACACTTTTTGGTCTTGCACACTTTGAAATTCATGTCAGGATGTCTTCCGCTACAACGGTTCTTCAATGGCACCACCTTGTACAGAAGGATTCTTAAGAAGCGTTTTTACGCAGCGTATGCCAGTCTCCAATGCACAAGCGGCGGCTTTCAGACAGCTAAAAGACTTAACTGGAATCCCGATGAAAGTCAATTATCGACCTATACAGAAATTGGTGACTGCGAATCGTAAAAATATTATATTGATGAAGGTTGACAAGAATCAAATGATGGATGACGCGTTTTAGCGAAGTTATAATTATAGATAACGTAGTATACTGTAGCAAAAATAATGCAAATGGCTCAGAAACTTATACTAGATGAGTAGAACGAAAAATGTATTGAGTCATGTGCTTTATTGGAATAAAATTATACTACACTATTGGTATTCATATTTTACAATTATTTTAGTTTAATTCTTGTATTTAATTCAGTATTACAGAGGAAACTCCATCCATATTGACGTTTACTTCACCTAATATTTGATACATTTAGCAGCGTACGTGCGTGCGTAACAGTACAAAGTTCGTGACCATGGTAACAAAAAAGAGCGATGTGAGTAAAGAGATACTCAACCATAGGCGCTATCAAAATTGCTGGAAAACATGAAAAGTGATGCTTCATGCTGAAAGAATTCATTCGTAATATATTTTGATGATAATGGTGCAGATCCTGTCTAGATCGGACAACTAATTACTTAAATATATTCAAATTACGTTTTAACGGATCATGGTTCTCCCTGATTCTCTGATTATTAAATGACCCCCGAAACCGGAAAATTTGTTTTCCGGGTTTTCGCTAGGGAAACGATAAATAGCATTCGAGTTAGTTGCATTAAAAACAAAATTTTGTGTATAATTCTTGTACTTTAGATTTCATGATTAAGGATTTCAAAACCAACCGTAAATTGTAATTCCTTTCTTCCATTTTGCATGAATTTTACTTTTAACATTGGAACATAAAATTTCATCATTCTGCTTATAATTAGCTTTCAATCAAATTGTGATCTATAAAATCCGCTTCCTCTGGAAATGTATAACTTTCTGCTTGACAATCTAATGGGGTCCCTTGAAGAGCAATGAAATATAGCACTTGAAACTAATTAAAACATATCTGTTCAGTGTAACAAATATTTATCACCCCCTTTACTAATTAATTTTCGACGAAGCAGAAGGTTCCATGCCCCCAAATGCCCCCAGTAGTAATTCTACATTAGCAATTTTAGCACCAATACAAATGATCCCAGAAGTAATTTTCGCTAAATAATAATATACCATATGCAATAATTTCCCGAGGAAATCATGTCTTCTGAAGAATAATTCTAAGCACCAATTATAGTCAGTTAATTCTGATTCACATTAAAATTCTGTTGACTTATATTCTCAATTGTATTTCTTTTAAGAATTTTTCTTTTAATTAAACTAATTCATTTAAAACTATAAAACGACTAATTTGATGTAAAATTTCTACGTTATTTAAAACAGTACTTGAATTAAATTTCCAATTAATCATAATTCCCCAATTGTCGTAATTAGGTTTGCTTCAGCAAGTTTTTTAACCTCCAACTTCATCCAACATTGCTCTTCAGAGTAAAATGACGCTAATTGTTAATCGTAATTAAATGTATTTATATTTTAGCTCTCTTAAAGTCGAATTATTAACATAATTAGATAACATAATTCACTGGAGATATTATTGCTTATAAGATTCCATTTCATAAGGTTTGTTTTTGCTTGTGTTATTTCTAGTATGATTGTATCCAAGGGTGCACTATTACCTGTCTCCAAATTTAATTACAATTTCAAATTATTTGTGGATTGAATGCAGACCCAAACAGACGATGAATGTAAGTTGTATGGATCATTTGCTAATTTGGTTTAGACCGCACAGGATCTAGAATATAGTGCCAAAAAATGAATTTTTTGCTTTTTACAGTCTTACATTGTGTCATTATTTTTTTACTCGTAACGACCATCTTTGTGCAAGGAAAAGGAAAAGGTAAATGTGAGCTCAAATTGTAGTATTATTATATATTTGTCACAATTACGTTAAAACTTTAAAACAACTTTAACTTTCTACTAATACAGGAAAAGGTTGTAGCGTAGATGATCCCTTGATTTGCTCCTTGGCTCTATGTGGTAAAAAATGTAACAAGACAACAACAGCAGTAGCCCACACAGGCTGCTTGACCACAGGGCTTAAAAAAAGTAAACAATACAACTGCTGCCGTTGCGAAGTTTTGAATTTTGCACACAGTAATTATGATAATTATAATAATAATAATTATAATTAATTAAGTAAACGAAACAAACTACAGTGAAAATAATTGAACACGTTACTCTACTAACAATAAAATTAACGAATTAACGTAATTTCTGCTAAGAGAATTATTAAGTGTACTGATGTGAGTCTTCGCAGTGCCTCTAACTCATTTTATAATTTAAATGCAACGGTGATTTTAAAGCCAATAGTCATATAAAAATATATCCTAGCATAAAGTATGTAACCGAGTTGTGTTGTTAACTTTATTGGTGCATTTAATAAATTATATTTTATATAAATTATATTAATATATTAATATCAGCTTATGCCAGACTTTATTTTATGGTTTCATCCAAACCCAATTGTAAGTTTATGTGATAATATTTGCATCCAATTGCCGAATTGGAAAGCGAGTGGTCCGTTAAACGCGTAATAATTTTAAAATATTTAGTATTATAAACGAGATAGTGTCTGCTGCCTGCATTTTCTGTGATTTTTTGCTTACCGGTTTTTGGCGTAGTAAAGGGAGAATGACGTTTAAAACAAAGCCGGTGGAATGAGAGCCGCTAATGATGAGAAATACGGTTGGATGTGCATGATGCGCCAATTTATCTTGAAGTGGCGCATCAAGTTTCTTCGATTCCAATTCCTGGAAATATTTTTTGTTAAAGTATTGTCAGCTCGACGTTGCTGTGGCGCATGATTCATGATAGGAAGTCCTTCCAAACGACATCTAGTACGGTCGCAACACGGCGAATGTTGTTTCTGTTAGAACTGTCTTCGTCAAACCGTGCTTTAGGATCTATTATGTAATAATTATCTATTAGGATAAGTGTGATGAACAGCAGCCCAGTTGCAGTTTGCATCTTAAGATGACAAATTCTAAGAAATTAGAATTAATATGGAGATGGAAAAGTTGTCTGTTATTTATGTACTTTCCATTGATTCTTTTAGGAAACCGTTTTTAGTTGGGTAAAATTGGCCAGAATTTTATGGGATCTGAATTGTCACCATTCTTAAAAATCATGGCTCCAACTGTTTCACTTTACGAGGGGGTGTATTCTCAGACATAAGAAGTAAATTAAAAGTTTGTAATAATAAATTTTTACCATAAATAGAAAAATGTTTTAAAAGTTTACTAATTTTATAATTGCCGGGCCATTTTTTGTTCATGTACTCGCGTGTACGGAATTTTGAAATCCGCCACGTCCTTTAATTTAAAGTCTAGAGTCTTATAATGGAGTCTTGAGTCCTTTAAGCTCGTACTCAAAATATTCGTCAATAGGAAATAATACTATAGTCAATATAGTCTGACCTTTGACCTTATCGTCTGATTTCAAACTAATTCTGACTAAGCAATATAAATATATTTGATCTTGGGCTCGCTATCTATCAATAGAATCATTGATTGAATAGTCGTTGACCGTTTTAAAATTAACAAGAAAATTGTCGACTTTTCCTACACATGTTCTGTGTAGGCTGAATTTTTGTAGGAGGAAAATTATATGAATGGATTCAAATACCACTAAACGTGTGAACGGGAAATGTAAAAAATATGGGATCCGTGTTTGTGGCATTCAATCCCTGTAGAATGGTGGAGTTCACAATGCCAGGTTCCAGCGATGTGATTCCGCTTGTCAATGAGCAATAAGCGTTCATGCAGACTTGTTGAAATCAAATTTGACATCCCCAAAGCCGCGCGCCAACAAGAACGTACTTCATAATTTGAAACTTGCTTCAACTTTTATATAATAAAAAAAACCGTCATTGTATACTACATATAAATAAATTATATAAATAGTTGAGTACAACTTTTTGTAAAATACAAAGAAATCAGTGGACGAATCTCAGACATTTTCAATTCACTTCTGTTGAGCCCAGGAGCATGTACTGCGGCCAAATGGAAATATTGACCCTTCCCTTTAGCAATTCAGATTAGATGTCGGTCCACTGCCCTTTGAAACAACCGGGAAGTTTGGCAGAAATCTGTGAGTAATATTACCTTCCAACGATAACTCTCAAAAAACTAAAAATAAGAGCTAAAATTATCTGTTTTTGAAAAAAAATGAAAGATTTTTAAATAATTTTTTTTTCGAGCACTATCACAACAAGAAATAAAAGTGAGCTTTTATCCTTCAAGTTGAGATGCAATTCAAGCAATTGATTGAAAGGTAGTATTTAAACTATAAAAACAAAGGTGTTAAACTACAGTTTAATTATTACAAATCAAAGATGGGAAAGTGGTTTTTGTTTCGGGAAATATCTGTTTTCGATACCCCCCACAATTCAAACGCATACAAATTTTTATTAATTCAACCACATTAAGTCGCAGGTTTTATTCAGTTCAAAAGAAGCTAGTTTAGAATGTACAAGGAATTTGAGCAATTTACACATTAGGTATATACAATAATATTATCTTAAGTAAAATTAAAATGCAATTTAATTAGTCTAGAAAATAGTGTAATTATAAGTTATTTTGGACGACGAAAATCGCAAACGCAGCAGTTGTTCTGTTTGCGCAATTTCCCCTTTGGTGTTAAGCAATAAGTAGTAGCCACCGATGCCGTTTTTCTCTTACAATTCTTTCCGCATGCAGCCAAGGCACAAAGTAGTGGATCATCCTTTGTACACCCTTTCACTAATTTAGAAAAATTATACTATTAACTTCAATTCTATAATACCTACGCACTATGTTATACAATTACTTAGTCTTACATGTGCCTTTTCCTTTTCGTTTTCCTTCAATGTGAACACACATCCCGAGTAGAATGAAAATGACAACTATCAAAATATATTTCATTTCAAATTTTTTATTACACGGTGAAGGCTGCTTCAACTTCCAAAACAAAGCCATATTTATATGAGGTCACTCACATCACAACGCATTAATAATTGATGACAATTGTTATGTATTATACAGCTAATTGAAATTGTAATACATTTGGCGCATAATAAATGAAGATTTTTCTTTGTGAACGCCCGTGCACTAAATTCCATTCTCCCTAATTCCCTCCCGAAACTAATGTTTTTGCGATTGGTTTGCCTTTGTTTAGTGTGGATGCTATCAAAAATACCTTTCTACAAATAACACTTAAATATTGCCTTAGATTTCACAAAACTTTTAAAAACATGTCTCTGATTTCTTTCCAACCTGAAACGATAAATATCATTGGAGTTAGTTGCCGTGAACGTTGAATTTTGGTGTACAAATCTTGTATGTGTAGTTTTAGATATTCCTCTCACCCACGACCCACTTTGGTTAGTATTTAAGTTAAGTTTAACATTGAAAAAAAATTATCATCATTTTAGTTTTAATTAACTTGAAATAAAACTGAGATAACTATGAAACCCTCTACCTAAAAATATGTGATTTTCTGGTTCACAATCTAACGGGGTTCCTTAAAGTGCAATGAACTATGGCACAAAACAAATTAAAGCATATCTGTTCAGTTGAACAAAGATTTATCCCCAGTTTTGCTAATTGATTATTAATGCAACTAAAAGTTCTTTGCCCCATGCAGCTATCTTGCGCTCAAATTATTATCCAGATACCATAATCCACTATGGAGAGTATTTTGTATGGAATTCTATAGCAGAGGGATTTATTATAGCTTGGGGTATTTTGACTAGGAATGAATCTGAGAGGATTTTATTACCTAGCTCCAAAGTGAATTATAATTTCATAATATTAATAAATTAAATGCAGGCTCAAATTAACGATAAATGTATGTTGTATGAATCATTTGCAAATTTGGTTTAGACCACACACGATCTAGGATATAGAGCAGATAACATGAATTTTGTTTTGTTTACAGTCTTACAACTTATCATTTTTTTTCTACTCATAACGACCATCACTGCCAAAGGAGGAAAGGGAAAAGGTAAATTTCATCTCCAATTATAGTATTATAAATTTGTCACAATTAAGTTTAAAATTCATAACAACAATAACATTCTACTAATACAGTGAAAGGCTGTACCATGGCTGATCCATTGATCTGTTCCTTGGCTGTTTGTGGGGAAAAATGTCACAAAAAAACGACAGGGGTGGACTACACAGTTTGCTTGACCACAGGGCTTAGAAAAAGTAAACAATACAACTGCTGCCGTTGCGTTTTTCCGCATTTCGCACAAAGTAATTATAGAGTTAATAGCAGTATAACTACTAATTACACTCAAAACCGAACTTTTAACTTCTAAAGTGTTAATATGAATTAAGTTTGAAAAAATTGTTGAAGCCTTAAGTGTCCAACGATATTTACGAAACCTTTATTAGCATAGATGTATAATATATACTAACAATGTATAAAATTAAAAAAGTTTTCAAATACCCTTCAGAAAAATAGTCAAAAATATAGTGGTGGTCGATGGTTCCTTGTAAGGCTGGAGATAGCCTTACAGCATTAGTATTATGATTTAAAAAATCTACTTTAAGATTTGACTAATAATTATTTTCACACAAAGTCCAAATCGGCCAATGCGTTTTAGAGGTAATTGTTTCCAAGCATTGCAATCTTTTCGGCCTCTGCCTTCACATGGGGTTTAAGAGGGTCAAATAGATGTGTTTGGTTACCTCACCTAAAGGTCAACAGTTGAACAAGATGTGGCCAACAACCATTTTCATGGTGTTAAATGGACAGCGTCAATTTACTGGTTTTGAAAATAGTTACTCAATAGTGGAGATAATGGAATATATTACTCTGCTATCAGCTAAATTACCGCAATTACTGCTTGGAGAATTATTAAACGTACTGGTGTGACTGTACGCAGTGCCTCTAATTTATTTTGAATTCTAACGCAAAAGTGGTTTTAATTCTTGTAATCATATTAAAATTATACACATTCAGAAACGAAGTTTTTAACCCTATATGTGCAATTAGTAAATTTGACTTTCCAAATATCACCTAAATTATGTAATTTAAATACATTACGTTTTATAGGTACGGTTATAGAGTACAGATAACTTTCGCGAGTTTGTTACAGTTGACAAAATTTATTTTGTTAATAAAGAAAATTTAACTTAACAACCGAATTTATTGTATTTTAATTCTATTGTTTGCAACTCATAATTGTAGAATGGCATTTTTAATGGAAATGGTGTTGGAATTCATATCAGCGTATGCCAAACTTTATCTTATAGTTTCACTAGCTAAACCTTGCTGCTCTGCGGCACTCGCTGTATAGCAGCTTTTCGCCTTAATTATACAAGGCAAACCCCAGAATCTGGAGTTATCCAAATTATTATGACAATAACCGTTGGAAAAATGTTCGCTCAATGTCTTACATCATAGTAATTGTCTTATTTTTTCTGTGTTTCTGTGTTCAAGATTTTCTGATTTTTGAACTGAAGTGTCTACAAGATCAAAGGTCGTTTCCAAATACAGGAGCAGTAAATCGCGTGTCTAATACCTGTTACTCAATATTATGATTATGAATAAACGACGCGATTTCAGATCAGTTATCAATGTTTATTTAATGTCAACTATCGATCAAATAGCCTTAATTAATTAAAAAATAATTTATTACTCGCAAAGCATCTTAATTAATAAACTAAACATTGACAGAAAGTTTCTTACTTTTTTGTAATAACGATATCACGTGACTAAGTCGGGCCCAACTAGGGCACAATTTCAAGTGCTGCCAATGCTTACATTCAAAACGCCAACTTATATGCTTTTTCTTGCACTAAATGCTATGGAACGCTTATACAACACACCCTTTTTCTAGAAAACACACATACAACAAATTGAAATATTTCATATAATAATAAATAACTATCTAACACCGTCTGCGTTTCGCAATTAATTTTCGCAAAATATTAATGCATTAAAAAAAAACTATGAATGCAAGTTAAAAACTAAAATATTCTCTGGGCTATGCGCACGGGTCTGACACCTTTCAATCATTTCGACGACCACTAAATGACCCCAAAAACCAAAATCTATTTTTCGGTTTTTTGATTGTCGAAAAATAATTTCCGATTGGAGTTTGACGATAATTTAGCTATCCAACTAAGAAAATGTTTCCGCCGTAGATCTATTACTAAAAGTGCTCAAATAATGAACGTGAAAATTATCGAAATTCAACTTACAACAAAAAATTACGAAGGAAAAATTACGTTTCTGCTTAGTGGGGGCAATGAACGTGGGGTTGACCACAGAGGAGCCTCCGCAGCGTGCAGAAGCTGAACACCACCTTACGCATATTGCCCCAAGTTCATCCTCCACCGTAACTTTTCAAGCTTCTATTCATTACTACCACGCCACCACTCTTTTATTGTGCTTGTCCCGAGAATCGAACCTAGAACTGTCCGAGTTAGGAGAAGGTCGTGGACACTTACAAGAGCAGAGCTCATCGTGTCGTGATCGTGTCCTATTGACTCGATATCTACAGCATAGATTCATTAGGTTTTAAAACTAACTCTTTTACCTCGGCATTTACTTCACTTAGGTAGATTTTTCAAAGTTTTAAATTTACAGGTTTTTCTAATTGTGGAACTCAGAACCTGTGGAATAGTGGAATATGTGGAATAGATTCAAAATGTCATGTTTCAATCAAAGATGTGACAAAACAATTTTTTATCGAATTCCATTTTAGATTAATCCTAACCATTGAATTTTAATTTTTGAGGTGTATTTTATTAAATATTACTTTGAATTATCTGAGACTAATTTAACCGAGATTTGCAAGGGAAATTAATTCATTCAAAAATATTCCGCAGGTTAGCACTCGAACCAGATGTTCAATAGGTCCCTAACCTAATACTGATATCAAATTCTACATCCTTATTTTTATTTTAAAAGTAGTAAGTACGTGCGTCAAAACATATCACGTGGCTTTAAATTTTAATAGGAAGACGTTACAGTGGCATAATTCCAGATTAATTATAAACAATGCAGGGGTTAACCAGACTTTTTTTCTCTTTTAGTATTTTCTATTTTGGAGCAATAGATGTCAAAGCAAAGAGGCAATTAAGATCTTCTAATCTGCAAGCAAATGCTTGTCCAAAATTAGCATTACTACTATACGAAAGAGAGTCTTCAGAGGAGACGATTAACTTTAGTCGTCAAATTAATCAAACGATTAACCTCATAAAGTCAATTTTGATTACCATAGAAAGGACCGACTGCGTACACATTATACTCGTTGTAAATAAAAAGACTCACTTTAAAAGAATTAAGAAGGTAGTATACTCTTGGAGTACACTGTATACAGATAGCCTTCTACTAGAATATGTGCAACTTAAGTACCCAAAAAGTAGACGCTGGATGACCAACATCTACCGTCCTGGATCTACATTTGGCATTTTTCTACCAGACATTCTACCGTATGACTCTGTAATTTACATGGACACGGATATGCTCTTCCTAAGAAGTATTCGGGACTTGTGGTCTGAAATGAGCAAGTTCAGCACATCCGCCCTTGCCAGTGCCCTTGTTCCAAGATTCATTCCAGTTTCGTCGATAGAGATCCCTGTATTACACCGTACAGGTTTAGCAGCAGGTGTAGTGCACATGAACTTGACGCGCATGCGGAAAAGAAAATGGACGCAAAATGTTATTATAGAGTCAATGCCATTTTTGCACAACATCAAGGCTGGATTTGAGGTAATAGTAATTTACAAGTTAGACAAAATGATAAGTTTAGTTACGTTCTGTGTCTAAGAAAATTGGTTAAATGGTTTGAAATAATTTTCGTTGTAACAGTTGTAACTGTTCAAAATTGACAATAATTATGAAAGTTTGACTGTTTATAAAGAGACAGAATTATAAATTCCAAGCGTTAAATTCCATCAATTCAAGTCAACAGTAACCAAACCAGTACCCATAAAATTCAAAAATCAAAATTTTACGAGAGTATGAGTATGGATTTTAATTTGTTTATTGTATTTAAGACGAAACCAGATCAGGAAGCTTATATAGAATTAAAAGTAGGAAATCAATTTTTATATAATTAATGTAAAAGTAATTCTTGATTATAGTGTTTGTTATTGTAAGTATTAATATATATCATACTAGCAGCACCGTGCCACTGTGCGGCACTCGTTTGCTAGTAGATTCTTGCAGTAACAATATTCCCGCCGTTTACTATAAGTGACAAACCGCATGCTCAAATTTTCTCCTACGCGTAAAATATCAGAATTAAACCTACCCAAATTTTATCTTTGACCTTGGGAAATCCAGAAGTACCTAATGCCCGAAGGTAGAACCTCCAGATACCAACCTAATTTACATGCAAAATATTGCGATTGCAGCTCCAGCGTTCTTGGCAAGATATGCTAATAGCCGTAAAATTTGACCCTGGTAAATCCGAATTTGAATTTTACCGTGAATTTTGTACTGATACACTCCAGTTACATATCTTAATTATGTACAATATTTGACGCTTGTAGACCTTGCGGTCTTGGTGGAGTTGTATTGAACACCTTAAAATGAAAGCATTTTTACACTTGACATTTGTTCCTGTCAAACCGGGTGCAATTTTTGTGGCTTAGAGTTTGGCTCTAAACTACCTCAGGGACCAATCTTACTTATGTACAGCATGTTGAGCCTGTACAGCTACACTTTATAGAATATATAAATAAATATGAAAATAATATAATAATATATAATAATAATATAAAAATGTTGAAAGAATTAAAACACAAAATGGCAAAGTGTGACTTTTGACCCTGCAAAAACGGGAAATAAATTCCACCCTAAGTTTGGCCCTAAATTCACCAGTTTTCAAACCTCATTCATGTGCACAATTTTGCAGCCTTAGCCCTAGTGGTCTTTGCGAAACTGGATAAAACACCATTTTACCGTGTAATATCGGAAATAAATTTTGATCGGAGTTTAGCCCCAATCAATGCCATTCACAAACCGCATTTATGAACAAAATATGGCGCTCCTACCCCAGCGGCTTTTGCAGGATTGAATAAAACACGGTAAATTCAGGGTTTTTTGACAATTGACTTTCGACCCTGAAAAATCCGGAAGTAAATTTTGACCGGAGTTTGGCCCTAAGCAACCGCAGATGCATACCCTAGTTATGTGTAAAATATGGCGCCTGTAGCTTGAGCGGTTTTTCCAGGCATCGATCACAAGCAGACTGATGGACGAACGATTTTATAGTTATAGTTAAATCGTTATCTCAATTACAAATAAGCAGTCATAACATTTATATTTTATTTTTGAGAAACATTTTGGAGATGTACTACAGCGAGATATAGGCTACATTAATCATTCTATTTTACGAATATAAAGGATGAGATTCAAATAACATAGATAATACAATTTTGAGATCAAAGTATTCGGGGTTTTTAGTATATTGGTTGTTGTCTAAAAGTACTTATGGTGGTGGTGCTAATTTTTGATTAAAATGTTTCAGATTCTAGATTGACACTAAGTTCTAAGAACCCTTATTCATTCTAGGATTTATATTCAATCATAATTTTATAATTATTATAATAAATATATTCAATCATAGTAACTTTAAAATATATTCCGAAGGAAAGTTCCTCGTAAAAACAAACATACAACTTTAAAATATCTTTCTACTCTTTTCAAACCATATATTCCACAGTGTAACTATTTTAATACAGATTGAATTTTTTGGATAATTTTTAGCTTATTTACTTTTTTCTACAATTGGTTTTCAGGATTTTTTGAATGTTTATTTCTACAAATTTCCGGAGGAAGTGCACCTTCTCTCATGTGATTGGAACTATTGGTACCAAAGATGTGAGGAGCCTTGTGCGGATGAAGATGAAGGAATCAAGGGCGGAGTTTCTATTCTTCATGGCAACTTATGCACGTTTATTAATACAGACAGGGAGCCTTTGTATCGCTCTATTTACGAAACATTTGACAAATCAAACCTCTCATCTAATTTCAAACTGCAGGATTTAGTACAACAATTACAGGCGCGGATGGAGCATCAGAGAATTTTACACCCCCAAAGTCAATGCGCGAAATATGCGAACTTTGATGAGCTCGTACTTAAACGGCTACGACAAAAATTGGAATTTAATGTAGCCGAAATTGATTCGCTTAATTAGTTGCAATTAAACACTTTGCTCTATGTCGTAATATATTACCAAGATATAATACAATGGGGCCGATTGGACTCAAAACTGCCCAAAAACGTTTTATTTATTCTGCTAAAATAACATTTTTTGGACACAAAATAATTAATTTTTTTCTAGACAGTAAAATGATTCCAGTAAAATTGAACGTTTCTAAAACACTTAAACTTAATCTTGGGTTACATTTTTTATTAAATTGTACCTTTTTTGGTAAAATAGGTTTGAAGCTGTCGTGCACCTTAGTTTTGAGCATACGAATCGAGTTTTTTCCTCCTTTTCGGAGTATTTAAATCAGCGCATTTAAACTTATTATTGCACTTATTTTAATTGCTTTATTCGAAAAAAAATTTTTTGAACAAGTTAAAGGTCCATTAAAGACTTCCTCAACCTGCTTGTTGATCTATTTTGTCATTATTCATTCAACTGGGAGGGGTCTATATTTTATGACAAATTTTTATCATTTATTAAATGAAGACAAGGAAGCACACACTATTATATTTAGTATCTGCTACATATTCATGATCTGTTAATTCCAAGGGTTAGTTAGATATTCAAAAAAATATTTGAACATAGGTAACGTAAAATTGGTTTAGTTTGTGGCAGCTGGGCTATTTTAAGTACAATATTATAATATACATTCCATGCTAAGACTGGCTGAACTCCCCTGAACTTTTTAGTAAATTGATACAAAGTGAATTAGATACAAGTCTTATGAGAATGTGGATTAAGTTGCAAATTTAGAGCTCTATAACTTTAATGGCGACAATCCTAAAGCCCTAAAAATTGTCATATAACTTAATCGACATGTCTAAATTTCCAACTGCAACAATTCTAATGTTTGTTTTAACCGTTCTTTGCCAATTTTTAAAGGGGTCGTCAGTGCATTGTAGCAATAGACTTTGTTAAATACAAACACAATTAAAAAATTACAATTTAACAGATTTATTCTAACAATAGTTATTTTTCTTGAATAAAACATAGCGAGTAATCAATATATAATTTTATTTTGAGTTGAATGCTTGCTTGATCCCAAGGCTTAATATACAGAAAAACAACAACTGCTGTACTGGCGCAATTTTGCAGTGTGTGCAAATAATTTTAACAACGAATCTCACCCTTCAAATAGTGCAATATCAACATTACTAATTCCACCAATTTGAAAACAAACCCCTATGTGCAAAAAATCACGATATGATAAGTAAATCATCCTCTACATATCATCCTAAATATAGTCGAAATGAATAAATAAATAAAATTATATTTTACGAATCACAACTAAATTATTTAATATACAGGGTGAGGCGGAAGTAGGTCACGCTGTTTGAAGACCGATAAT